>OVBE01000976.1:21347-41397 GCA_900406425.1 Iberis pinnata
GGATCTTTTCAGATCAAGCTTCTTTTACATCTTTACTTACCTGTCTACCTTTGTTTAATTTGTTTTCAGGTACCTGCTTAGCAGTGTGTAACCTGAGAAGCAGAGGACCAACTGACTCGATTCCCCTCATTGACGACATCAGAGCTTTTGAACGAGAACACTCTCGGGCAAGACGTGGACACAAACGTGTGTAACACTTACGCATATTGGACTTACAAATGGCAGCCAACGCTGACCGAGATAACTAGAACACCATAGGTGCTGGTGACTACCCCAACACTCACACCATCAGATATGGAATTAGTCCACCTGCATTTCAGAACAACAATTTTGAGATCAAGCATAGTCTCATTGCAATGGTGCAAAGCAAAAAGTTCCATGGACTACCTATAGAAGATCCACTTGATCACCTCGACGAGTTCGATAGGTTCTGCAACATCACAAAGATAAATGGTGTGAATGAAGACGCTTTCAAACTACGCATCTTCCCTTTCTCTTTGGGGGAGAAGGAACACCAATGAAGGAACTCCATCACCACCGGGATGCCTGCAAGAAGGAATTTCTTGCAAATTTCTTCTCAAGTTCCAGAACAGCACGTCTGCGGAATGACATCTCAGGGTTTGCACAGAAGAATGTTGAAACCTTCTCTGAGGCATGGGAGCGCTTCAAGAACTACACAATGCAATGCCCCCATCACGGTTTCAGCAAAGCTTCCCTACTCAGCACCCTCTAGAGAGGTGCCTTTCCTAAGATCTGAATGTTGTTAGATACTGCAAGTAATGAGAACTTCCTCAACAAAACTGTGAATGACGGATGGGAGTTGGTAGAGAATCTCGCCCAATCTTATGGGATTTACAGTNTCCTACTCAGCACCCTCTAGAGAGGTGCCTTGCCTAAGATCTGAATGTTGTTAGATACTGCAAGTAATGAGAACTTCCTCAACAAAAGTGTGAATGACGGATGGGAGTTGGTAGAGAATCTCGCCCAATCTTATGGGATTTACAGTGAGGACTATGATAGAACATCTCTAGGTAGTTCCACTTCTGATGATAGCACTAAGAGGGAGATCAAGGCACTGAATGAGAAGTTGGACAGGTTACTCCTACGTCAACAACATCAGGTTCACTTCATCTCTGATGAAGAACAACTTCAGATTCAAACTGCCAAAGCTCAACAACAAGAAGAAATGTGCTATGTGCAGAACCAAGGGGGTTACAACAAAGGGTACTTCAACTACTCTAACAACCCTGGTCTTTCTTACAGAAGCAACAACGTTGCTAACCCACAAGACCAAGTATACCCACCTCAACAATAGAAGAACTCTCAACCTTTCAACAACTACAACCAGAACAGAGGTTACTTCCCAAAGCAGCAACAACAAAATGGTTTTCAACAACCACAGCAACAACAACTTACTGGTGCACCTCCTGGTTTCTCATCTAACCAACCTCCTGCTCAACCCTTCAACATTGAAGCTACGTTACAACAACTTCTACAAAGCCAAGCTACTCATGCAATGGAGACATCAAAGAAGTTTGGCGAAATCCAACACAAAACGGATACATCCTTCGGTGCAATCTACTCAAAGATAGAAAATCTAAACTCCAGGATCACCACTCTTGAAGGAAAAACCGCATCAACTTCAACTTCTGCGAATGGTCATCTACCAGGAAAATCTGTGCAGAGCCCAAAAGACTATGCTAACATCAATGCCATTTATCTCCAACAACTGACTTCTATTCCTACTCTAACTTACCCTCTTATTTACACTGAGGATAGTGTGGTTCTAGTTGGGGGGTCGTGTTTACATGAATCTGAAGAAGAAGAAGAACCGGCATTAATTGATTCACAGAAGCCATTGCAACCTCCACCAAAAGTGATCACCAAAGCACCTCCTGCTGAACAACCATTTGTAACACAACAGAAAGATGCACCCTTCATTCCACCACCATATGTTCCCAGGTTGCCTTTCCCTTCTAGATTAAAGAAGGAAATCATGGCAAAATACCCTATGGTTTTTGCGAAACCCATGAAGGAAGAGGGAACTCGAGAAGTGCTGGAATCACCTGAAGAATGAAATTCCTTAATAATAACTAAGCAAGAAGATCCAGGCTCATTTACCCTACCCTGCTCACTTGGATCCATGACTTTTGATGAGTGCCTTTGTGACCTGGGAGCTTCCGTCAACCTTATGCCCATGTCCACTGCTCAGAAGCTAGGATTGGATAAGTTCAAGACCTCAAACATTACTTTGTTGATGGCGAACAGATCGGTTAGGCATCATGTTGGTATCTTAGCGAGCTTACCTATCAAGATTAAAGACGCAATAATACTCACAGACTTTGTGGTACTGAGGATGGACGAAGAGCCCAAGGATCAATTGATTATTGGAAGACCGTTCCCAGCAACGGTTGGAGCTGTAATCAACGTCAAGAAGGGTCACATAAAGTTGCACTTAGGGAGAGGACAAAAAATGATCTTCAACATTAGGACTAAAACCAGGGACCTCACTGCCCAAAGTCAGCTGCTCTCTGTGAAAAAACCAAATGAAGACAATCCGAAGAATGGGTACTCAAGCGTTGAAGCAGTTGAAGATGGATTGGGAAAGGAACCAATAAGGTATGGAATGCACCATGTGACCCTTCTTGACCCTTAACAAAAGGTTCAAGTATTATCTAGGAAATGTGGATCCACTATGTTCTAAGAGCTTCATGATCAAAGAAGTAATTTCTGAGGAAGACATCATACTTGCTGTGGAAGTTGATGAAAAACCAAAGCTGAATATGATAAGGGAGCTTTCTCAGAAAAGACCCCGGTTCTCTTCGGAGAACTGTCTTAGGGTCACTAGTTATAAAAACAGGAAATCAAGCTTAGTGACTTAAAACAAGCTCACTTGGGAGGAAGTCCCGTGTCTATCTCTGCATATATTTTAATTTAAATGCTTATTAAACTTCAGTACTTAGTTTAATTCAATTTCGTTTTCTATTGGTTTTGGTATCTTAGGTACTTACCGGATTGAGTTTCGGGAATCTTGCAAGGAGAAAAGAAACGAGATATGGACGAGATGCGTTTCGACACATTGAGACCAAGTCATGCTAGGCAGCGATCAATCCACACTCAACAAGGGATCGATCTAATTTTTTGACGTTGGAACGATCATGATCGATCCAAAGCATAGTCATGATCGATCCATTCTCAACATCTGGACCGATGAGTTTTCAATGCCAAGATCGATCCATCTATAGAACATTATCAAGCTGTGGGTCGATCCAAGGGTAAGCCATGATCGATCCAAATCTTAACACATGATCGATCCCAGGGATCGATCCAACAGTTGTGTTTTTAACACAAGATTGGATCGATCCGCACCTCAACTCCGAGATTGATCCATGCGCTCAATCGTCATCAAACCGCTCTTATGAAGTCGTGATCGAACCGAGCAAAATACACTCGAACTGATTGGAGTGTTGATAATTTTGAACAAAGCTTCTCTCACTCAAGGACAAAGGATCACCTCCATTGCCCACTTTCCCACTAACTCCCTTTACCCCATGGACAAAAGATCACCTCGATCACTTCTCTTACACACCCACACCCCCCATCACACCAATGTCTCATCTTTACTTCTCCTCCACATGCACCCTCCTTGCTCCTCCACCACAACCTTCCACTCACCACTACCTCCTCAAAATCGCACCACACCCCTATATTAAGGGAGTATCTCTCACTCCTTCTCTCATCTACTTCACAACAATTTTCTCTAAAAACTCTTTTGGTTTCTCTAAGGCATTTCAACAAGTAGCATTGCTCTCAAAAGGATTTCTCAACAAGCTCTAAACACTTGAAAAATTGGTTTCACTCCCTCTCTTTTTTGAAACTTCATCTTTAAAACTTTCTTATCGGTTCAACCTAAGTTTTGCAAAAAATTGGTTTCGTTCTTTCATGACTAAAAACGTTTTTGTTGAACCGATTTTAGCTTGTAAAACTTGATTTGAACTAAGGATGGAGAAGAAGTGATTAATCTATGGATTTAACTTGTTGGTTGTTTGAGTAACTTATGTACCCAATCTATTTTTGAGATTGCACATTTAGCACTTGTTGCACTCGCTAAGCCCTTTGAACTATACTCATGAATCTTTGCTTCTATATTGTCTTTTCATGAAGGATGTCTCAACCATCAGTTGCAAGGAACATAAGGAGACAACGGAGGGAGGGGGAAATCTCTAGAGCAAGAAGGGATGAACATGAGGTCTCGCCTGCATTTTCACTTAATGCCCCGATTATCTCTGAAAGGCAACTCCAAGGACAAGAGATTGCTGAGCGTTTTCAAGGAACACAAGAGCAAAGGGAAATTCAAGAGCACCACACTCTTCTTATTGCATAAGCAGAACAAGAAAGAGAGATAGAACAAGCAGAGATCGAACGCTCCCAAAGATGGTCGAACATCAGTTGAGGAAAATAAATCGCTATGGAGGATGAGAACAGTAGTGAGGATCCTACATATCAAATGGGTGATGAGGTAAGTGCCGAGATGCAGGAGTACTATGCCGATTTTTCATGTTCGATAATGCAAGACGGGACTTCCCGAATGGAAGTTGAGGAGAGTTCTAAAACTCCCTACCTAGAGGCCCTCCTTTCAGGAAGCTTCAAAGGGACTCGGTTCCCTCACAAGCCAACGATGGGCGCTTTAGGGATTGCAAAGGACATGTCCCATCTTTTCAAGACAACAAGCTTAGAGAAGCTCATAACCGCTCAAAATGATGGATACAAGGAAGAAACCTGCCACTTCCTTGCAACGGTCCAACTACACTTCGATGATGACGATATGCTTGGGTATATCACATTTTCAGTGCGGGGACAAGGGTATGAACTCGTTGTGGTAGAATTGAACCACCTCTACAAGTTTTCGGATGATGGGAACATTGATAACCTTCCTGACTATGCAAAGGAGGAGGTGTCTGCATTGTGGACGACAATAGGGGTTGAGACTTACGGTCCTGGAAAATCAAAGTGCTCAGGAATAAGAAACCCAGTCTTGCGGTATTTCCACAAGGCGATTGCAAACATATATTTGCAAGGGATATGACTGGACACGTTACCGAAGGAGAGATGGGGATGATTGCTACAGCCTTGAAACCCATATTGCAATGCACATCGGACGATCGTCCAATACAAGGGGATAGAGCTAACTCTAGCCTATCCCGGATCTTACTAAACCAATTGATGTGGTATAGAGACTAGGCTACTTCGAACTATAAGAGAGGGGTCCATGGAACCTTGACAGCTGGGGGAATTGTTACACCTATCCTAAGAGCGTGCAACATTCCTCTTGAAGGCAGAGGTCAACGAACAAAGTTGATTGACCTGCCTTATTTGAAGAACTCTCATTTCTTCGACGAAAAAATTGTTGAACAAAAGTATAGCTTCATTCACCCAAGCTTTGGAGCTGCAGTCATGTCACTCCCCAATGAGAGGTTCACAACAATAAGGAAGGGGAACAACATCGACTTCCAACCCAACAAGGAAGTTCTGGTATCTTACCAACACAAGGAAAGAGAGGAAATAGTTGAAGAGGCAAACGTTGAAGAAACATAAACTCAGGTTGATCAAGAGCTTAACGAACCCGAGTGTTATCATTTCGAAGAAACACCAACAACTAGACAAGGAAAGATCTTGGCAATAGCTCATAAAAACATAGGCAAACTTCAGAAATGGAACAAGTTCCAGGACAGCTATATCACCAGGAAGTTGAAGGAGATGACCTCTTAGATTAAGAAACTTACATTGAAGCTCAACAAGGCTACATCCTCAAGGAAACAAGAATCCGCCGAGCACTTAGAGAGAAGCAAGTCAATCACCAACAGTCCAAGGCAGCCACGAGTTGAGCAACCTCTGCAGATCCAAAAAAATTGCAGAGGAGGAAGCAGCACCACTCCGAAAGAGAGAATCGTGGATCAGCTAGCCAACGAACCACTCATCAACCTCAGCTACTTCAACAACACCAAGAAGTCCAACAGCATCAAGAGGCACAAGAGGCATACTCGGGATACTATGACATGATACATGAGTATCTTCCTTGAAGATACTCCACACCTTCTGAGGTCCATCCTGATCCCACACCTCATTGTATAATCCACTTGTTGTCATTCGAGTAATGCTTGCTATGTCTGTTTGTTGCTTATGATTGCTCCTTATGTCTTAATGCTTTTAATGTTTTCACTATCTTGTCCATCCTTAAGTCCAATCAAAAATTTGGATTACACAGAGACTGTGTAATTCAGGTTTAGGGGAGGATTTGGAGGACCCTGCTATTTAATGAAATTTCCTTGTTTGTTCATTTGTCTCCAATTTGCATTGAATTCATATAGCATTTATTAGCATATGAAAATCCATAAAAATCTGAAATTTTTTCGAAAATCCTTCTTCAAAAACAGAGTGTCATTTACATTTCATGTAGTTGCATATAGGATGTTGCACATGATAACCTTGTAAGTATGTTGTTTTCTTAGAAAGTGTTTGTGCCCTGGTTGTTAGTTGTATGGTATACAAGATGGTTCATATCTCTCTTGGAACAACAATATCCTCAAGGAAGCATAGACGAAACACTGTTCATCTGCAAGAAAAACGAAGGTGTGTTGGTAGTTCCGACATAAGTGGGTAATATCGTGTTTGGAGCCACAAACTAGAATCTCATTGACGACTTTCACAAATGGGTGAAAAAAAATTGTGACATGATTATGTGTGGTAAACTTACCTATTTTCTTGGTGTGCGGGTTCAATAGAAGGAGCAAGAAATAATTTTGATATATAACACATATGCAAAGAACATCGTGTCAAGATTGGGAATGGACTTGTGCAAAACTGCAAAGACACTTGGAAGTACTTCATGCAAGCTATCACACGATGAACAAGGTGATGACATAGACCATCAGATTTTCAGAAGGATGAGTGGTCGTCTGTTATATCTCACAGGTAGTCAACCTGACATTAGTCTGAGTATTGATGTGTGTGTCAGATATGAAGTACAATGATAGGTTAACAATTTAATTCCTAAAACTATACTGCAGAGAACATATCAATGTAGCAAAGTATAAGGTCGAATCCTACAGAGACCAGAAAGTACACGATTTAGTTAAATCTCGAATTAAGCTACGACTGAATAAAAAGATTGGTTGTGATCGAATCAACACGGTAAATTAAAGGCGGTTGTAAACTATGAAATAAAAGCGTCAGGCATCAGGGAATCCATAATTAGTCAGGTTTAAAAATCAAATTATCATGTGGGGATTTTCTTTGAAAATAGTAAACTATGAAATAAAAGCGTCAGGCATCAGGGAACGTCACTTAGATTGACGGTACTTACCTCTAAGTTGGAATTGGATCAACCTCCAGAGACGCTCCATAACAAGCTCCAAATCCAGACATCTTCAGCTTCAAAACCTTACCCATCACACCTTTCGTAACATTAATCCATTTCTCTTTGAGCTCCGGGGTGAGTAAAACTCTAAAATTTGAGAAGGGTTTTGAAAACCCCTTGATTTTCACCTTATACTTAATTGTATCCCCAGCTATTGATTGAGGAATCAAAGCCACTTGAGAATCCTTCTTTGTCTGCTTCGGTTCCACTTTCATCTTTTCCTTGACCTTGGGATTGGCGTTCGTTGTTGAGATTTGAGATACTTTGTGTAAGACTTCAGCAACTATACACTTAAGATCATGTTCAATATGAAGTTCATTCTTCAACTCCTCCTCTTTTACCATAGTCAGCTTAGGTATTCCTTTTGGAGGAATCGCTGGATAGAAAATTCTTTTCTTGATGTTCTTCAAGGATATGCGCTGATTAGGTAGGTCAACAATGGCTCCTACGGTTGCAAGAAAAGGTCTCCCTAGAACCAAAGGTTCATCTTGGTACCCATTCATCTCCAAGATGTGTAAATCAACAGAAACGAGACAGTTTCCAACTTGTACTGATGGATCAGCGATAAACCCACTGGAAGATACAATAGAGTCATTAGAAGGCTTAAAAGTCATTCTAGAAGGTGTGATACCTGATAGCCCCAATCTTTCAACAATAGTCACTGAAAAACGCTCACATTAGCTCTAGTATCACAAAGAGAGTCAGTGAAATCTACTCCATTAATCGAACAAGGAACTAAGAATTCGCTGGAGTTTATAAAGCTTCCTAAGTGGATTTGGTTGTTTCCCAATCATCTCTCCATTCTCAAACTCTAATATGGGCTTCGTAAATGGTATTGGGTCTGGAATATGTGTTTATAAGCATTTAGAGGTATTGTAGAAATTTTCGGATTCAACATCGTATGCTCGATCGGCCAATGTGTGCTCGATCAGGCCACTTGCTCTAACTCGTGTCCGGCTTTAGGGATCGATCGGGCTGGTGATATGCATGATCGATCAAAAGCTCCTGGAATTTTCTCGCCTTGGTGCTCGATCGGGCATGGAGTGCCCGATCTATCTCTTCCTACAAAATTGTTTTGCTCAATCGTGCAAAAGGTGCTCGATTAGGCAGTTTCCTCTGAATCTTTTTCCAACTTCTTAAAATTTGCATCATGTTCCAAATCACCCTTTTCTTCTCTAAAATTAGATACCAAAGACTTACAATAACCTTTTGGATTATCCTCAAACTTTTCAGGGAAGACACCAGCTTTTCTTTTCACATCTTCAGAGGTCTGAGCAACTTTTATATCCAATTGTTTCACATGTATAGAAAGTGCTTCAAATTTTTGATTAAGCTCTTTCACTTCTTTGTAGGACTGTTGTTGGCCTTCTAAAAGTTGCTTGAACATTATTTCTATTGTGTTACTTTATTGAGGTTGAGTTTGTAGTGGTTGTTGAAATACATGCTGAGAGGTTTGCTGAAAACCATCTGAATTAGAGTTCTGCACAAAAGTCATTTGTTGCTAAGGATAGTGTTGATCTTGAGAGTTTTCAACATTAGTACTTCTCCAAGATATATTGGGATGATTCTTGTTAAATCCTTGATTGTACACCCTTTGATCTTGACTGTTGATTTAACTTACTTTCTTCTCAAATCCTCAGAATTCTGCTCTTGGATAGCAAAACAATTAACTTCTGCATCTTCAGCAAAACTGACATGTTTCGGGTTTTGATTCTTGAGAAGTTGAGAAATTAGTCCTTTCATTTCAGAGAATTCACTTTTCATTTCTGAAAGTTCAGAGTTTGAAGAAGGTGTAGGTGCTTTTGTTCGACGATCAAACTCTGGGCAGTGATTGCTATTGCTAGCTACAAGGTTCTCCATCAGGTGATAGGCATCTAGAACAGGTTTCTGCATAAAGTCTCCATCGCTTGTTGTATCTAAGAACAGCTGGTATTTCTAGTCAATTCCTCTATAGAAGGTGTTGAGGAGACTTACATCTGAGAAACCGTTGGTGTGGGCAATCACGAAGAAGTTCTTTGAATCGCTCCCAAAATTCAAAGAATGACTCCACAGGACTTTGTGCAAAACCAGAGATCTTGTTCTTTAATGTGTTGGTCTTAGTGGTGGTGAAGAACTGTTTGAGAAACTTGGCTTTGCAATCCTCCCAAGTTACAAAAGATCCAGCAGGTAGAGATTTCAGCCATCGAAGCGCTCTCTCAGCTAGAGAATAACGGAACAAGCTGCAATTCATGAAATCACGAGATAGTTGATTAAGTTTGGTAGTACTGCAGATGTCCTCAAAAGTATCAATATGATCCATCGGATGCTCTGTTGCTAAACCACTGAATTGGTTGTGACGGATCATCTGAAAGAGCTGGATAGGGAATTGGTATTCCCTTTGCTGAGGTTTTGGAGGTTGAATGGGGTTCCTATTCATATAGAATGCTTGAGGATTGTTGAACAAACAAACTAGAGGATGGTTTTGAGCATTGCGCTGATTAACTCTCTCCGTATCTCCATACAAGACAAAGTTTCTTGCATCAACGTTCTGAGGATTGGGATTTTCCAGTGGAGCTTGGTTGTTATCAGCTCTTTGTTGGTCTTGTGGCACTTGATTGCCATTAGGTCCTCCTCTTTATTGATGGATAATCAGTTGATTGAGTCCAAGAGGGGATGGATCGATTTGACCTTCGGGTGCGACCGGATTGATGGAATCAACGTTTTCAGCCATTGAATTGGATGAGCTTGCGTCTTTCCTTGCTTTCTGGTTTGAGCGTTCTAACTTTGCAAGTTTTGAGTTACTAATGTTGAGAAATTCCTTGGATTTGTCAGATCGTCTGGTCATGCATCTGTAAAACAAAAACAAGAAGAAAAAAACGAGATGAGTACTGTAAAAAGAAAAATCTTAGACTAAACTCTTAAATAAACTAAAGAGGCACTATTGGTCCCCGGCAACGGCGCCAAAATTCTGATATGTTAAGAATTTAATTCCTAAAACAATACTGCAGAGAACAAATCAATGTAGCAAAGTATATTATCGAATCCCACAGAGACCAGAAAGTACAAGATTTAGTTAAATCTCGAATTAAGCTAAGACTGAATAAAAAGACTGGTTGTGGTCAAATCAAAACGGTAAATTAAAAGCGGTTGTAAACTATAAAATAAAAGCGTCAGGCATCAGGAAATCCACAAGTAGTCAGGTTTAAAAATCAAATTATCATGCAGGGATTTTCTTTGAAAATAGTTCTCAATATGAAAGACAATGATAGAATAATCTCCTCTCAAAGTATTAAACCCTATATTCGAATTACGAGAAACAAACTCTCACCATTTTTTAAATAATTCAATCATGCAATAAAGATCAGATTCAATTGTTCATAAGCATTCAGGACAATACTCTCGCAAGAAAGAACACTTATTCATCTAGACTAGGTCCAACTTATAAACCAAATCTCTTTGCGTTTATTAGTCTAATATCAATAAACTAGATGACCAATCTAATTCATGTATTAACAAAAAGTCTAGACTAAAAACCTATCAATTGTTATCCCATTATGATAAATCTAACAATCAAACCTGATTTCCTTAGGAAACCTTAAAACCTAACTAGTGAACTACTCAGACATTGACAAGCAAACACAAATCAACATCTTTGGAGAACACAAAATAAAATATAGATATATTAGAAAGGGTTCAGAAATTATTCTCCAAATACAAGGTGTTGAGTCTCCTCTCCCTTAGTAAAAACTCTCCAAAATAAAATAAAGCTTAATTCTAAAACCTAAAACCATAAGGCTTTTATAGTAAAAAAAAAGGTAAAATAATCTAAAATAAGGAAATTAGATAAGCTTGAGGACTTGGATGCAAAAGTGGAAAATTTCTTCTTCTTCTCGGGTAAATTGCTCGATCGAGCACTTGGTTTTCCGATCGAGCAATTGTGAATTTGCACGATCATTCTCATTAAGCCCGATCGAGCACTTTGTGAATTTACACGATCATTTTTCCAGAGGGATTTGCCCGATCGTGCACTTCTCTAAAGTACTTGCTCGATCGATCAATTCCTTGCACGATCGATCACTTTATTCTGCAACTTCTGAAATCTTCTGAAATGCTTTGAAATGCATCACTTTCCTCCGAAACGACCCGAACACCTAGAATCTTGAAAAGCTACCAAATATGCAAAGAAAACACTCGGAATAATGCAGAATAGCAGACATAAATGTCCACTATTATGCACTAAAACTGAGTAATATCATACAACCCAAGTTATGGTATCTCTTGACACTAAAGTGCATTATCATGAGTCTAAACAACTGAAGAAACATGAGTCGAGGAGGGTCTATCTTGGATAACAATCACACTGTATTGTTGAACCAATTTTGAAGGAAATTTTACAATTTGTGACAATTGTTAAGATACCTAACTAATTGGCATATTTAATAATATGCCATCTTTAGCTAATATCATTAACTAATTATATAAATTATAATCAGTTCAAAATATTTTTGAAAACAAGTTATGGAATACATACCGAATATTCCTTAATATACGATTTTTAAGGAAATTTAAACAATAATTTTTAGATTTATAATGGTTACACGAAGATTTTGTGGTAAATGTAGTTATTATTGTTACATTTTTAAGGTAATTTAAACAATTACTTACTATGATCTTTGAATAACATGTAACTTGGCGTATATTAGTGTTTAAAGATAACTTTAAACACTAAGATTTTGTTGTTGTTACATATAATTTTAGTTACCTTACAAATTGGCATATTTAATAATATGCCATCTTTAGTTGATATCGTTAAGTAAAATATTATAGTTGATTGCATTCCAAAATATTTTCTTTCTTCTAACTAATATATTACCAACTTAATAGTTACCTATTTAGTCGGTAATATTATTTAAGAATTACTTAATTCGATAATTCAATAAAATCGTGTATAAGATATTATTTCATTGAACCAAATCTTAAAGATATTTGAATAATTGTTTATAGAATCACGATAACAAAGATATTATTGTAACAACTATTATATGAATCCTTAAATACCATTTCAATTAAATAATTAATTAACTTATTTTACTACCAACTAATATATATAGACGTCGAGGGATATCACACAAATCATTCACAAAATAGTTATTGCTAAAACATTGAAAACCCGTATAGATTTTGAGATTATGGATAAAATGATTGCTAAAGTTTTTGGTTTCTCATCTCTTAATGTCTTTAAGCCATTCAAAACTTCATGGAAGGTATTAGTCAAAATCATCCATTTGTGGAGACCTAATAGTTTAAGAGGTCCTCCTAGGGCTATCGAAATGATTTTGTCTGATGAAGAGGTAATATCTTTTTGTATACGTCCATATTGTTTTACGAACTCTTGAATTTATGTATCTTAACATATGAAAATTTTAATAGGAAAAGAAGATTCAAGCTACAGTAAAACGTGAATTTTCCACACGGTTTGAGGCTAAATTACGATTTGGAATGTGGATCACTATTGAGAATTTTAAGCTTTGGGAGAATTGGGGTCAATATAGGACCACTGATAATGAATTCATAATGAATTTTCTATATTCTACTATTGTATTAGCTTCAAACCATATCAATTCGAATGATGATTATTTTTTCTCATTTGCAAAATATGATAGCATACTAGGAGGGAGTCTAAATGATTCATTCCTCATTGGTTAGTACTATCTTCCTAAAAAATTTTGAAATTCATTTTGTTATGAAGTTTCCAAACATTCATATAAATTCGATTTTGACTAAACGTGTTGCCCACAGATGTCATAGGGCAAGTGATTAATATGGGTAGTCTTGAAACCATTAATATGGCTAATGACAAGACAAAGAAAAAGATTGATTTTGAGATGCTTAATCAAAAGTATTTTTGATTAGTTTGTACTATTAATGTTTCAAACTTGTGTATAAAATTTACGAACTCATATGTTTATTAATATCTTGTGGGTTTCATTGATGAACGTCTATCGTGCACTTTGTGGGAAGACTATGCAGATGAATTATTTAGATCAGCACAAGAGAATGAAGGGCAAATCTTGCTAATTGTTTTGCGATTTGCAAAAATTAAAAACTGGAGAAGTATTGTGTTATAATTTTTCACTAAAATTCAAATACTGTTATTTTTGATATAATGTGTGATACATAATTTTTGTAAACTTTTATAGATGTTTACAGCATATCCAATGCTTTTGATGCATCGAAGCTTATTATCAATCCTAAATATGCAGAAGTTTTTGGATTTTATTCGTGAGTAAATATAAAAATAACAATATTTAACTCTTTTTATATATTAATAATAAACTAATGTTTGACATTTGGGAATTATAATCATTTGACATTTATAATCAAAAAGGTTACCCGAAGATGGTTTGGCTCTAACCTTATTGGAGAGCAAACCAAAAAACGAGAAGAAATCTGTTACAACCTTCAATGAGGATGAGTTAGAGAGAAAAACCATTATTGAACTTAAGAAGAAAACTGAGGTATATTCTAAATAAATATATTACGATTTCACTAGATATGTATATAATGTTAGATTTTATTATTTATTAAATAAGATTCATTGGAAACAATCTAGATATGCAAGGTTAAGGCTACGTGCACCATTTTTTAAGATTAATACTGATTGGGCTTGGTATTACATTGCATGCAATCCATGTAATAAGAAAGTGGAAGATGACATGATTCGTGTCGATGAAAAAAACAAGATGAAAAAAAAGAATTCAAGTGTCCAGGTTGCGATAGTTGGGCTACTAATGTTGGTGCAAGGTTTGAGTTACTATTTTAATAAATTTTAAGCAATTGACAAATTAGAACTATATTGAAATATTCTAATTGTTTTATTCACATTTGTTCGTTGGTCCTAAGGTACAAATTACACGTATATGTTATGGATCAAAAAGTGAGCTGAAATGCTTATTGTTTGATTCGGTTGCTGCTGAGATCAATGGTCATTCGGCTACTTCTCTTTTGAAGGGAAGGTTTGGTGAGGTAAACTCTATTATACGAAAGCTATAAGGTTTGAAACTCCATGTTCTTTACTGATTTCTTTGTTGTCTCATTATTATAATTTGTTAGATTGAAGATCCTAAAAATCTGCATGTACCAATAAATAACCTGGTTGGAAAAACCTTTTATTTTGTTGTAAACTTTGAGTCAAACAACGTGTTTCGTGATTACGATACATTTAAAGTATCACGTCTTTTTTCTACAAATCAATCAATAAAAGATGAAACTTCCTCCGCATCAGAAAGTCAGCATTTGTTACCTTACGATGAACAGGTTATTCTTTTTTTATTTAGCCTTTAAATTATATTTACCCGCAATTTTTACTAAAGAGTTGTATTAATGTGTATTTTATTTAATTTTATAGATGAGCTTAATGATTACTAATAGCCAAAAATCAGATGAAATATCCATGTCGAGTTTGCAAACTCTAATTTCGAAAAGAAGGTCAGAAACGATAGATGACCAGGAAGATTAATCATCTTCTACTAAGAAGCAGTGTTCAAGAGCAGTTGTGCTTTTAGATGTGAAGATGGAAAAACTTGAAGATGTGAAAGAGAAGGTCTCTTTTGTGGAGAAGAATGATGTCGATACTCCTAAATCAGAATAATTTATTTTGATTAGAGTGTGTTGGCGAATTTTTAAACATTTTGGATGTTTACTTCGTTTATCAGGATATTTTGGTTTATCATTTATCATTTTCTATTTGGAACAATATTTATTGGTAATAATCATTTTTAGTATAACTAAATCATTTGATTGTTATATTATATTTTAAATAATTCAACATTTGAAACAATAATAACATAAATTTTAATTTATCTATTATTGTTATATATGTATATATATACATCTTCAGTTTAAGAATATTAACGGTATTTATTGATTCTTTTAATTTTCATATTATGTAAATTAATAGATGTATTAGATGGTGACTTATACAAAACATGTCTATAAGACATGACTCTAAAATATATATGTATATATTAGTCATAAATTAATAATAACTAATACGAGTAAGTATTACATATTTGAATGTGAGTTTAATTTATTTATATTAAAGATTCAATTGATTTTAAATAATATGATGGATTATATAAATGACCATTTAATATAATCGAAGTTCAATTGAAGATCGGATTAGTGTAATAATATGATGGATTATATAAATTTTAATTAACATATATTTGAGTTTGTATATCAATAATTTTTTGGATACTATAAACTATAACAACAATGTTTGTTCCTAAAATTAAAGTAAAGCATAAATAAATATAAAATTCATTATAAATATAAGAAAAAATTTATTGATTTTGATACTATAAACTATAACAATAATAGAAAATATCTCAACAAGATTCTAACTAATTAAAACCTATTTCCCTATATTGTATCAATCGTAGATTGTTTTCCTATATAGTTACATATTCCATTTTGGATATATATTTTATTTCAACTTCTATTAATTATTTACCTTCAACAAACATATCTATATTCACGAATTATTTAAAATTTTGAAATGGCGGGAATTTAAAATTTTTGGACCTTAATATTAACGAGTTATTAGTTCATAAATCGTTAATATTACGTTTTCTAATCTTTCTCGAACTTTAGAACATGCGCAGGATTAAGCAATTTCTTCGTAATGGTGGAAATAATGAAAAAAACAATCAAGACAATCATACGGATTCATCTATCAAATCGGAAGTATATATTCAGAAATCATCGAACTCATTTAACCCGATTCAACAATCTATTAACAACGATGGTGCTCAAAGAGTTGTTCTTCAGAATATTACTAATGTTCAACGCCCTTTAAGAGCGTTTAATAAAATGGATTTGAGAAAGGTACACTTTTAATAGTCTTTCTTTTGGGCCAATATAATTTAGAAGATGTTCGTTGTAACATTTTTTATAATTTTTGGATTTGGACAGGAAAAACTCAAAGGCGAATTATAGAGCAAAGTCAACAATCATTGGTGTCCAATGTTCAACAACCTTCAAGAGCATTTCATGACATTAGAAATACAAAGGCTACATCATCTTCGGGTTTCTTATGTTTGGGATTTTATAATATATAAAACATTGGTTCTAATATTATATAAATGTTTTGTGTTTTTTATAGGAGAAACACAAAGTAGATTATTTCAGCAAAGCCAACAATCTATTAACCTTACTGGACCATCTATACAATCAAATTTGAATGATTATGTTTCTAATACTCAAGGTAATTCTCCAAAACCATCTATTAATATAATTTGTTCATTGTATATCTAAAGGTTTTGTCATCTACGCATCAAATTCTAAACGTTAATTGTTTGTAGATAGTAGCCCGGATGATGATACTTGGTCATACGATTCATTTGATGAAAATGAAACACTTACAAACGATGCTTTAAGTGTGCAACTTAATGTGGGAAATTATTTTGGAAACAAGACATTTAAAGGTTTATATATTTATTTTGCTTATTTATATTAGTTTATTGTTTAAAATATATTTTATCAATTTATATATATCTTATTTGGTTTTTTTTTTTGTTTTTAGGGTATTTAGATCACGGTGATGCTAATTTCAAATGCGCTTATTGCGAAGCAATATTTTGGTATGATGAGCGTATCAACAAGAGACGAAATGCAAAGAAACCTACGTTCACTTTATGTTGTTTGCAAGGAAATGTGAAATTACCCTATTTGAAAGATGCTCCTCAAGTTCTACAAGGATTATTAACTAATGACGATCATTTGAGCAGACATTTCTGAGATCATATGCGTATTTACAATATGATTTTTGCATTTACTTCTCTCGGTGGAAGAGTTGATAGGACTAGACTTAGGGGACGTGGACCAAAAATTTTTCAATTACATGGAGCAAAGTATCATCGAATGGGTGGAAGACGATTATGCGAAGTTTTAACAGCTCTATATTGTTGATACAGGAAACAAAGTTATAAATCGTGCAACCATTCTCAGGTAATATATATTTTATATGTCTTTATTTATTTTGGTCACTTTCATTCCTTATGTATTAAACTATTAGTATGTTTTGTTTTATAAATTTCAGTAAGAAAACAAAGCAGACTCCAAAAAATGGTGAATTAAGTTTTGATCTAATTGAGGCTATAATTAAAATGTTAGATGAAGTAAACCTATATGCGAAGGTTTTCCGATTAGTCAGAGATAGATTGTATTCAAGAGACGATAATTGGGGTGAGAGGTTTCATATGAGAATTTTTTGTGATAGAAGAGGCAAAGATGCTAGAACTTATAGCATCCCTACGGCTGATGAAGTTGCAGCTTTGATCTCAGGTGATTTTGTTCCATACATGACTAAACGTGATATTATTTTAGAGGAAAAATTGGGAACTTTGAGAAGGATAAATGAAACTCATGTCTCTTATTTAGCTCTACAATATCCTTTCTTTTTCCTTATGGAGAGGATGGATTCCAACTTGGTATAGAAAAAGGATTTGACCAGAGAAGCTCGAGTAGAAAATTAAAGACAATAAGTTTGAGACATTTTTTTGCTTTTAGGATTCAAGAAAGACGTGGTGAATGTCACAATCTTATAAGATCGAAAAGATTGTTTCAACAATTTTTGGTAGATGCTTATATGACTATAGAGGCTAGCAGATTGTCATATATTAGATAAAACCAGTCGAGTTTAAGAGCAGAAAACTATGACTCGATAAAAGAAAATTTTGAATATGGTGGTGTTGATATGAGTGAACAAGGAATAAGAATGCTAATACCATCAAATTTTGTTGGTGGTCCTAGATATATGCAGCAAAGATATTACGATGCCATGGCTACATGTAAGTATTTCGGATTTCCATATTTATTTATCACATTTACATGTAATCCAAAATGGTCTGAGATATCAAGATATGTTGAGAAAAGAAAATTATGTTGTAATGATAGACCAGATATCATATGTCGAATTTTCAAGATGAAAATCGACTCACTAATTAAAGACTTGACCGAGAAGGAACACTTTGGAAAAATGGCAACAGGTAAGATTTCATATTCAAAACGATTTTGGTTTATGCTATTTCATCTATTTATTTAGATTTGATATAATTTTTATATATTTCAGCTATGTACACTATTGAGTTCCAGAAAAGCGGTCTTCCACATGCTCACAACTTATTATTTATGGATCCAAGATATAGATTTCCAACAGGAGATGAAATCGACAAGATTATATGTGCTGAAATTCTTAATAAAGATACAGATCATGAGCTATACGATGTTGTCAAAGACTGTATGATACATGGTCCATGTGGTGCAGCTAATCCTACACATACATGTATGGAAGACGGGAAGTGTTCTAAATTTTATCTGAAACCATATAATGATACTACTACGGTTGATAAGGATGGGTATCCTATTTATAGACGTCGAGAAACAGGTGACTATGTGGAAAAGAATGGGATTAGACTAGACAACATATACGTAGTTCCTTACAACAAGGAATTATCACTTCGTTACAGAGCTCATATTAATGTTCAATGGTGCAATCAATATGGTTCGATAAAGTATTTGTTCAAGTATATTAACAAAGGACCAGACAAAGTGACTGTTGTTGTAAAGCAAGGTGAAAATTCGTCTGAAACACGAAAGAGATGTTCGAATGGTAATATCAAAGATCAGCCTCGAAATGAAATCAAAGAATATTTTGATTGCAGGTATGTGTAATTTATAGTATTGATGTGTTTCTAAAATTAATTATTTAGATTACTTAATGATTGCATATAAATTTTAATTTTACTCTCAGATATGTTTCCGCTACAGAAGCTGCATGAAGATTGTTCAAATTTCCAATTCATTTTCGAACCACCCCAGTCGAGAAATTATCTTTTCATCTACCAGGGAAGCAACTTATTTTTTTTAAAGATGATGATGAAGTTGAGACTATTCTAAATAGGAAATCAATGGAAACTTCTACGTTTCTTGAATGGTTTGAACTGAACAAGGTAAATGCGCTTGCTAGAACTCTTACATATACTGAAATACCAACGAAATTTATATGGGACAAAAAAAATACTCAAAGAAAGGAAGAGAGGATTTGCAATAGGAAGGATAAACTATGTTCCACGTAATTTGGAAGAAGCTTATTATTTTAGAATACTATTGAACATAGTGAGAGCTCCACGAAGTTTCGAAGAGTTGAGAACCTATAATGAAATAGTTTATCCTACTTTTAAAGAAGCATGTTGTGCACGTGGAATCCTTGATGACGACCAGGAATATTATCTCATCGAGTTTTTGGTGTTTTGGTGATATGCTAAGAAATCTTTTTGCTATGATGCTTTTGTCTGCTTCATTATTAAAATCTGAGGAAGTCTGGAAAAGAACGTGGGAATATTTAACTGAAGACATTGAGCATCTGAAGCAAAAGGAATGGAAAAACCAGAGTAAGTTGAATCCGCTTTGTTTGTTTGTTTTATTATGACGTGTAATAAATAATTAATTTTCTTTACCAGATCTTAAACTGACTGACGAGGAAAAAAGGAATTATGCGCTAATAGATATTAACGAATTGCTTTTACGCAATGAAAGTAGTCTTCAATACTTTAACAGTATGCCGAAACCAACTGAAACAGGTAGAGACAC
>OVBE01000977.1:0-41207 GCA_900406425.1 Iberis pinnata
CGTAACTACAACGGTTTTGGTCAAAAGAGGGTTGACCGGAACCGGGGTGTTACAACCTACTTTTTCAGAATTGTCCCTTATCTCGTTAAAATCTCCCACTATGCACCAGGGGGTTTTTCTTGAAACACCTGATCTAATAATTCTCTCCCAAACAGTTTCTTTATACTTTGAACAGGGCATTCCATATACACAGGATAAATACAGAGAGGAGCCATACATTGAAACCCTTAGATCTATGAGGTTCTTACTATAATACAACACTTGAACCTCTACACCCTCCTTCCAAAAAACTGCCAAACCCCTTCTTCTCCCAATAGGATCTACAGTAAAAACTTGTTTATAACCAAACCAGACTTGGAGATCCACCAAAACATTCCTAGGATTCATAGTTTCCATTAGAAATAACACCTCAGAGAAATACTTAAGCCTTAGTTCCTTGAGGCGAGGAACTGTCAAGTCGTAAAAACCTCCTAGCCCTTGACAGTTTCAAGATAACACACTCATGGCTGCTGGGACAACTCCTGAGATGGAGCTGTCCCTGGGTTGTCATCCTTCCTATGCTGGTTGAGCTTCTCTATCTTCTGCATCTTGGATGAGACTCCTTCTTCTGTCTCCATTTTCCTTTTAAGAGATCCTGAGGCTTGTGCAGAGGGATGTTGTCTAATCCCTTCCTTCATCCCTTCTTGTTTAGGACTATTTGGCCTTTTAATTCTGGTAAATGTTTTCTTAAGTGAAGGGAATACATTAGTTGATCCTGTGGATCCTTGATCTTGACTATTATCATTCAGGATTTGATCCTTGACTACTTGTTCCTTCATTTCCAGATCTATGGTCTTGGTATCTAATGTTGATGTCTTCTTGGGATCACCTAGCTGTTCCTTTACACCCGCTGCAATAGTGTCCCCCATTAGCTTCTCTTGATTCATGTCCAGTTTGTGATCCATAGGGTCTTCTTGTACTAGAGAAAAGTCAAAGACATGACCCTTACCCTTGTCAACATCTAAGGATATTATCGGTTGTTTCTCAAGTCTCAATAGAGCTTTAGTTGAGGTTAGAGCCTTCTCTGCTTCCTCTACTGATGATTTGACTCTGTCTTCTCGAATCTTTCTATCCTGTCCTTCAGCAGCCAGCAGATAGTGGCGCATATTTTCCAGGACACCAGGATCTATCCTCTGTCTCCCTGTGTTTGGATCAGTCCCCACTTGATCATCCTTAAGGACACCATACAAAGGGTCTGATGGTTGTAAGAAAGCTTTGAGCTTCTGTTGATCCACTTTCACTCGTTGGTTGTAAGTTGGAGAAGCTTCTTGTTGTGTTCTCGGTGTATAGGGACAATTTTCTTTAGAATGCGTCATACGTTGGCAACTATAGCACCTTCTCTGCACCTTTTCAAAGTCAAAAAAGGCTGTGAATACATCTCCAGTTGGTGTTTGGATACGCTTAGCTCGTCGTAAGGGGTTATTGATATTAAACTTGATCTGCACCCTAACGAAATCTCTGGTTTGTGGTTGTAGAGGATCAAAGGCAACTTCTTGAACGACTCCCAAGATATCCCCTATGAACATTATTGTAGCTTCTGTTAAGTGGTTGACTGGTATGTTTCTGATCCGCACCCACACCAGTATATGCTGTAAGTAATCCTCGGGGGGATTTTCTTGCCACTTCTCTAATACTATGGTCCAGTCATTATATGTCCACACTCCCTGGTCTAAGATTCAGGAAATTTTTAACTATAACATCTTTGAACTTTTACTTTTAAATTGCTTTTACGTACTCGATTGTTCCAAACATAACATAAAAATTGATAAAGCTTTATACGCGGAATTGGAAGCATTAATATATACAGTGAAAAGTTTTATTTCACACAGACTGATGTATACCGAGTTTCATTTAGACAGCGTAGAATTCGTCAACCAAATTAATAGCCAACCTTTTCAAATTGGCTTTTTTTCTTTCGAGAACTTCTCTAGTTTTTTTAATTATTTCTTTTATTCTCATATCTTGTAATAAAAAAGTGAACAGTCCCGCTTAGATTTTCAATTGTGAGGTATTTATTTCACGAATATTAGTTTGATTGGTAGAAAAACATAACGTAAAAATATTTTTGTTCTAAAACTAACAAAAAAATTGAAATAATTTTAATACTTTATATTTAAACATTAAATCTCTATTACTAACTTTTTATTTTCAAGACTACTAGTGAATTTAAACAAAAACCTTAAATTCTAAACTTTCATATTTAATTTTTATGTTTTTGATATTCAATAAATATATATATATATATATATATATTTTTTTTTTTTTTTATAATGTCTTAAAACTGTGTAATATATTTGAAAGATAATAATTATGGAATTATTCATTTTGTTTTTGCCAAGCTTTATTATCCATATCAACCAATCTTTACACCATTATTGACATAGCAAGTAGCAAATAACATAGTTTCAAAAAAACCCAAAGAACTTCTTTTTTTTAAGTTCTAATTAATTCCACTTGGCCATGTCTGGTTTTTTACAGGCTTGAGAATAGTTTCAACTTCAGATAAAGCTTCTTGATCAATCCCTATACTTTCAAGCTCTGTAATTGCTGCAACATTTTCTTCAACCTGATTCAGAATTCAAAGATTGTTTTCATATTTGAACCCAATGAAGATAAGATTTTGAATTTTTGATAAGAAAGTTTTGAACTTGAATTACCTGTGAAACAGAGCTCATACCAACTAACACTGATGAAATCTCCTTATTTGCTAAACTATATTGAAGTGCTAACTTTGTGATTTTCTTATCTTTTGATTTACAATGAGAAACTGCAGCTTTACAAGCAGACTACACAAAGACAATCAAAAGCAACAACATGTTATAAAAGAATCAGTATCTTCCTTTATATCTCACTCAATCAAACCAAAAATTCGAAGAAAGAAAGAACAAACCAAAACCTAGGGATTAACTCAAGAGCCTTACCTACTCTATGAAATCTCAAATCAACTAAATACCAGCCTCCTCATGAATCTGGTCTACTTAATACTCATTCAAAGAACTAACTAACATGTTCATGGATGATTAGTTAAGCTCTGAGCTCTCTCTAATCTTCTTTATGAGAGAAATTTTCAGTCTCAAAAGTATAGGATAAGTCAATATAAAAGAATCTCCTAATGCTCTAGAGATTTCTGCATGTAACAATGATTTTCGATGGATTCTGTCTCGAGCTAACAAAAATCTCACTAACCTTAAGTTCAGAGGAAGCAGGATGCCATTCAGGAGGACCTTGTTCTGTAAGAAGACCCATTGCTAATGGAGAAGCACTTATCACACCAACACCTTTACTTTTCAAGTAAGGTAATAAATCCAACAACGTTGAATCATTAACACCATAATGACAATATGATAGTATCACATCAATTGTCCCTGGAGGCACTCGATCAAGAACATAACTAAAAACATTTAATGGAAGACCAGTGATACCAATAAACCGAGTCTTCCCTTCTTGTTTTAGTTTCTGAAGTGCAGGAATCGTTTCATTCACAATCTAGTAGCCATGAAACAACATTTAGCAAAATTTTGATACATACAATAGAAAGTGAATCAAACATAAGCAAAAACCTGATCAAGAGATCCGAATTCGATATCATGGCAATGAAGTATATCAACATAATCTAGCTGAAGTCTCTTTAAGCTCTCATCAATGCTTTTTCTTACTCTCTCACCATTGAAATCAAAACCTTCTTTATATCTTCCACATTTTGTAGCTACAATGTAATCACTTCTAGGAACTTGTAGTGCCTTTAATGCTTTACCAAGCATTTTCTCAGATAGTGTTGCTCCATAATACCTTCACACAAACAAAAATCGATATAGACAATCACTCAATTTGAAATTCCCCTAAACAATTCTCACATTATCAGTCTTGAATTACTCAATTCGAAATTCCCCTAAACAATTCTAACATTATCAATCTTGAATCCGGAAATTTCTCAGGCGAAATCAGTAACTATGAAGAGATAGAAGAAGTGATTACGGGGATGTATCGAAGAAGTTGATACCGAGACGGAAAGCCTCGCCTACGGTGGCGATGGCTTCGTCTTCAGTGACTGGACAGAAAACACTTCCGAGCGGAGAAGCACCGAAACCTACAGCACTAACGTTAAGCCCTGTGCTCCCCAAAGGTCGAAGCTCCATTTTCGTCTGAGAAATCGCCATTGTTAATTGTGATTAACCAAAAAGTGATTCTCGTTCGCTTTCACTTTGTTTTGGATAGTGTTAAACTAAAATTTTATGTTTCATTTCTATATAGTTTATTAAACACATAAATATTTTATAATATAATTATTTTTATTTAAATTAGTAGTTCGCAGATGAATATGTAGATAAATTTTCGTTAAATCCACAGTCCATGTTAACCCGCAAACAGTGGCATGATTTTTCTATTAAAACAATATATATATCCACCATCCTTCTTTAACTTTGCATTAGTTCCATGAGCTGTCTTTTTCCTTAGCATTACTAGCGGCTACAAATAAGGCATAAGCAACATTACTTGCTTAGTGAGTACGGTTCAACTCGTCACACTTAGCCACAATAAACAGTTTAATTCCCTTAGGAACATCAATATAGTTTTAACTCGGTTTTATCTCAACAGTATGGTTAGACTGTCTTGATAATTCGGATTCACCCAGATCGGTCACCAGTCTAACCCACAGTCTGATTAGACTGCCTTGACCATATGTATTCACCCAGATTGATCACTAGTCTAGCCCAGTTCAGTCACACACTTTAAAAATTCAGCTCTTAAGCCCGATAATAGGCATTAAGCCATTATAGTACGATTGTCGGCTCACATGGCCAATTTTATCAGTTTTCACGGTATCATTTCTTTCACAGTTTATGAATCCGGTCATTATAATCATCTATATCATGCATACTTAGCCACAAAGGCTATCAAACAGTAAAACGACACTTATGACCTCTAGACTATCATAGAGAAAGTCTGCCGTTCAGTTAACTCGCACTCACCTTAGAAGTTCGCACGGATTGACTGATTTCTTCAGTTATGTGGACTACTCGGCTCACGAACGTACTGATTCTTCGCCTTCTCGATCAACTCACAGACTAATCCTTCGAATCTTAGAACTTTCTCTCTTTTAAGAACTTTATCTCTCTAGAACTGACATCTTGCGCAAAATAGATGAATTATGCGGAAATACAATATTTTTAGGCGAAATGGCGTTTCAGCTCAAGCCAATTGCTCCATAATCGTCCAATCATAACACACCACGTCAACACACGCGTTTCTCAACCAGTCAACCGCTCCGCGCATAACTGCCCACAATTATGCGTGAACATTCAATAAGTAACCGCTCTGCGTGCACTCAACCTTGCACATGTGTCCGACAAATATAATTGTCTTGTCCAAATCTGACAATCTTATCTGAATCCGACCAACCATCTCACCAACTTCACCAGCCATCCGACAAAATCTCACATTTTCCTAGATTTTTCGGAATTAGCTCAACTTTTCAGTTTAACTTGGTTTTTGATCGGATTTCCATCATATTCACTTAGCTTGTCAAGCATCCCAACCATGTTTTCCACGCATGGTCCAAGGGGTTTATCATCTTGCGGTCTCATCCAATTGTATCCAACGAACCCATCTAGTTCCTCAACTACACTCATCCCTATATAGTACTAGCGACAATTTTTATCTTGCAACCATGACATTGAAATATTTGAGAAATCACTGACTTATTTATTATTAATTATAAAAATTAAAAAATTAATAAGCTTTGACTTAAGCTCAACAAATCATGCATCTTTTCCCATATGACTTAAGAAAAATGCAAACACTTGCATTTTAAATCTCTTGGCTTACGATTATCATGTTCTGATTCGGTCAGTTTTATCATACTTTCCACACTTAGTGGTTAACGAATGTTACACCTAACCCACGATTTTAGCATATTTTGACACTTCTAATTTTGGAACAATATTGTAAAACACAATGCTCATAAAATTATGAAAAAACCCTTCTCAGTCCAAATAAAAAAATGTTTGATTACAAGGTTCTTTATTTGTAAAGCTGCTTGAATCTCCTACATGCTTCTAAGATATTTTCTCTATGACCAAAGGCACTAACACGAACAAAACCTTCACCACCAGGTCCAAACCCACTTCCTGGAGTTGTAACCACATGAGTCTTCTCCAAAATCTCAGCAAACACATCCCATGAGCTTTGATTTGGGAAGTGAACCCATACATAAGGAGCATTCTTTCCTCCATATACATCATATCCAAGAGAAGTGAATGTATCAATGATTATGTTTGTGTTTTCTTTATAGAATCCAATCACTTTATGCATTGCCTGAGAAACAAACAAAACACAATCAATTTGTATATATGAAGGAACAAGTTTTGAGAGATCTTGTTTGGTTTTTAAGCTAACCTCAAGTCCTTCTGGTGAAAGACAAGCAAGAGCACCAGCTTGAGAAAGATTAGATGCACCATTGAAGCAAGTACAGATTATTCGGTTGAAGTCTTTTGCAACAGGGAAGCCATCTGAATAGAGTAGTTGTTTTGGGATTACAGTCCAACCAAGTCTAACTCCAGTGAAACCGGCATATTTACTGAATGAAGCTGTCTCCATAGCAACCTCTTCTGCTCCAGGGATTTCGAAAATGGAACGTGGGTTATCATCAGACATGTACATTGCATATGCAGAATCATATACTATTATTGATCCGTTCTTCTTTGCAAATTGAACTAACTGCTTTAGTTGCTCTCTTGTGGCAGCAGCACCGGTAGGGTTATTTGGAGAACAGAAGAAGATTATATCCGTCCTTTTAACAGTAGATAAATCGGGGAAAAAGCCATTCTCTGGTGTGCATCTCATGTACTCAATGTTGCCATACTTTTGTACATCAGTGTTAAATTGTCCGGTCTGACCCATGATAACACTGGAATCGACATAAGCCTGTATTACCGGTAAAAGAAACGAAAAAGTACAGTTAAAAGGTTATATAGAAGCAGAAGTATACAAGATTATCTATCAAATTACCGGATATGAAGGATCTTGAACAGAAATTGTAACATTGGAACCAAACATAACCTGCAAGAAGTGGAATTTAGAACCGAATGTTTAGTCTTCCTTATCTTGTATTAGTTATGGATGAACAACCAGTAATAAGACAAACCTGGAGACGTGAGATATCGCATTTAGCACCATCAGACACAAAGATGTCATCATCCTCTATGCCAAGGCCACCGTAGAATGTTTTCGCAATTGCAGCTCTCAAAGGCTGGTCAAATGTTAGCACCATCAGAAACAAATGAAGCTGTAAGATTTTCTACAAATATAAGAAGAATGCATTAAGGTGATGATGAACCGTGCACTGACCTTTGCGCCTTGTTCAGCACCATAACCACTATAACCCTCTTTTGTAGACAACTCATGAGCTTTCTGCCAAAATGAAAAAACATAACTAAACTTTAGAAATTACATGCCTGTGTGAATCTTCTGGTAGGAAAAACAGAAAACTACGATTCCAGAAGAATTATAAATTAAGTTTACATAATTCGATTACAGAGAAGTACATACATGAAGTTAAGATAAGGAGGTACCTTTGCTATTGCAGAAGTGATGACTTCTGGAATTGGTTCAGTTGTGTCTCCTATTCCAAGACTTATAATTTGTGCATCTGGATATTTCATCAAGTGTGCAGACCTTCTTCTTGCAATCTGCTTGTATACAAATGGAAGAAAATAGAGGATTATAACCTATTGCAACAGCTAATCCAATGATTATAACTCATTCATATCTCAGATCACTTCAAGGCTCAAGCAAGAGTAAAGCTTATGGTTGATGGATAAAGAGTTAAAATTGAATTAAAGGCTAATCCTTTAGATAGTAACAAGTTACAAACCTCAGGAAATAAGTATCCAGCTTGAAGTTTTGACATGTTTGAATTCCTCGACACATTCGTCTTATATACTAAACAAAAAAACAATTAAGACATAATATTGTGAANGCAAGAACAATCACAATGGTTAAAACACAAAATCAATGATGATCATGATGTTGAGGAACATAGAGTATAATAATGCACCTGAGGTTAAAAGTTGAAGGGGCTAAGAAAGTTGATGAGGAAGAAGAGATCATCGAAGAAGCTAATTGATGAGTCGTCGACATTTTTTCGATTTGCAAATGTATCAAAAAAAAAAAAAAATTGGGGTTTTTTTAATCATGAAAAAGGAAACTAGGGTTCTTGAGAGTAACCCGGTTTAGAAAAACCAAACCGAAAAAATATACTCTCGTTCCAGATCGGTTTACTTCGGTATTGTTTTTTGACCGGTTTTAAAAACGATGAATTCACTTTCTATTTCATTCTTTATCGCTGGGCTCGAAAACGCCATACGATTCTTGATCTCTGTTTAAAATTCGATTATTGGTAAGTGATTTCCTCTTTCGATTACAAATCTCGAGAAATTGGGTTCTTCAAAAAACCCTTTTTTTGTTGCAAGCTAAATCCGATTGTGTGTTTTTCCTTTTTGGTTCTTCTCGTTGATTTTGAAGTTCTATTATAGAGAAGCAAGAATTTCAGTAGTTTTATGATTCTCTAATGTATCTTAATGGTTGAATTTGGTTAAAAGATTTGTGTTTTAAGAAGTTATCAGTTCTATCTTTGATCTACCTAGATTGATTTGTTCAATTTAGGGATTTGAAGTCTAAAAGTTTTTAGTTGCTTCTGTGTTCACTAGATGGATTTGGAAACTGAGAATCGAATAGCTTCAATTCTTTTAAGAGAAGCTGCAGAATTGAGAAGACAAGCTGAGAGAGAAGGAGTTAGAGCATATCTTGAGAGACCTAATGTAAGGCATCGACCTAACTCAAGATTTCTCACAGCTACTGTTCTTGGTGTGCAGCAAGGTATAGTTTATATTGAAAATTCAGATTGATCATTGAAACATTTTAGTCTCAAGGTGGTTTGTAATGAGGAAGCTACTTAGGGTTTCAATAGTACTAATACTTGCTGTTTACAAATTTTGTTTTCTCTTATATGATCTTTCTTTGCGTTATACAGCAAACAAAGCTGTAGAAACCAATGAGATGTGGAGGCTACGAAGTACAGAGCTTGAGTTTGATGAAAGGCTCAAAAGAAAATCAAGAGAAGAAAGCAGCAGTGGCCAGAATGAGCAGAATAATAGGAGTTTTGGTAAGAGATGCAATTCAGTTGATGAAAATATTACTACCCGCTCTTCTCCATCATCAAGCCGGAGCAGAAACAAAGGATGGCAATCAGAAGATGATGATGATGATGATGAAGGCTTAAGAGATGTGGAGATTGAGACTTTCCTCCAATCAAGGTATCTATCTCCTTACATGTAGTTGATGTTGTCTGATTACTTACTTGATATTAAAACTTGTGATTTTGGGTTTATAATAGGGTCAAACGTGGTCGAGGCTCTATTGGTCCTAGGATGGATGAAACATTCTTTCCTCTTCCTGTGACAGAACAGACAAGAACATCTGATACAGGAGATAAGAAGTTAGTGTCTCAGTCAAGGAAGTCTTCTGTATTGAGACATGAGACAGATTCTTCATCAGAGGAGGAGATTCATAGAAAGAGAAAAGAGCATAAGAAGAAACTAAGTAAGAAACATAAGTCAAAAGAGAAGAAACGAG
The DNA here is from genome assembly GCA_900406425.1 of Iberis pinnata. NCBI lineage: Eukaryota > Viridiplantae > Streptophyta > Magnoliopsida > Brassicales > Brassicaceae > Iberis > Iberis pinnata. The sequence continues at coordinate 9,673 of OVBE01000977.1, forward strand.
ATAAGAAGAAAAGACGACATAGGAGAGACTAGAATTCTTCTCTAGATTGACTTTACATTTGCAATGATGTTGTGACAGTAAGATGATCATATTATATATATTAAAAAGTTCATTTATTAAGTCTTATACTAATTTGTGATTAAGTATCAAGAGTCTTCAAAATGGTGATCTGTTTCATCAAAGATCTCCTCCTACATAACAAACACCAAAACAAGGTTAAGTGAGAAACAATTTTACATTTGATTTGGTAAGTTGTAGAAATGTTCATTACTTGTAGAAGCTCCTCAATAACATCTTCCATTGTAATGATTCCAACAGCTTCTTCTTCCTCAGCTAATCTAGGCAATGGATTTCCATTTAACTGCAAAATGTCTGCATCATTGTCCTTTGACCATTTCTTAGTCTTTGATCCTCTTTTAAACGAACTTGTTCTATTTGGAAAGCTCTTCCACTTTTGAAATGATCTCTTTGTCCTTAACATTCTCTCATGTTGAGTTCCCTCACTATCCACATCCACTTGTACTTCCTTAACACTCTCTATTACAATCAATCAAAGCAAAGGCTCTCCAACTTGAAATTCAACATGACCATGTTTTCTCAAGTAATGAAATCAACTTACCGTTTTTCGCATCTTTACTAGGCAAAGGATCGATTTTGTCGCACTGTCTCACAACAACAGCCATGTGGCTATGTCCTTTCTGGAACTCGTTCAATATGTCATATATCGGCAAAGTCTCTGGAACTCTAAAAGAAGCAAGACATCAGCTTTTTTCAGTGGGGGTTAATAGCTTAGATTTCAGAGAAAACATCACCTTGGAATCTTTCTTATTGTGACATTCTTGATGGGGATTTCTTCCTCTGGATTGATAGTCAGTAAGTTTTTTACCAGAACAAGTCCAATGATGTTAATTGGCTGCTCATAGTATACTGGAACTCTACTATGACCTTTCTCAAGAATCAAGTTCATCAAATCTCTACACCATAGGAAAACAAAGAAATATTTAGCCTGAAAAGATAAAAGACTCTGAGGAATCACAACACAAAACCTGTCTAGTTTGGCATTGATATCAATCACAAAGATATCAGAGATTGGTGTCATTGCATCTTTGACAATTTTCTCAGTGAGTTCAAGAGCTCCTGCAATGATTGTTGTTTCGTCATGAGTCAACTCTCCACCTTTTCCAGCCTGAAAAGAAGTATCATACTTAAACCGGGTTCAGAACATTTCGAAGAGGGATCAAATCATCAAATACACACCTCATTTCCATGAAAGTTCACTAGTGTTTTCAGCTCTGCTCTTCGAAAAAGCGCTGCTTGACGATGTCCCAATAGAAAGTCCAGCAACTACATCATCCAAAGGGGTAAAGTTTATTAAAACAACGAGCACGATGGGCGAGGCATAGACTCGTTAGTGAGGACAGTGAAGTGTGTTTACTTTGCTAATTGGCCATGCCACTGGTAAGCAGATAAAGACTAGGACACGAACAAAGGGAGCCACTGTCGCACCAATCGCTAAACCATAACGTGAACAAATTGACTGAGGTATAATCTGCAGTTTGCAGTAAAGTCAAACAACCAATAGTACTCTCCTGGTCTAATACATTTCGAATAGACTAATCTTACCTCACCAAAGAGGAGAATCAATGTAACTGAAATCAAAATAGCACCCCATGCCGTCACAAGACCATCAAGAAATATAGGAAGTGTCTGAAACCATAAAAACATTTACTAACATCATCAATCATTCTCTAAAACTTATAACCAAACAAGCTAACATTACCTCCATAGCAGCTGCATTGCAGATAAGTAAAGTGACAAGTAACAGATGTTGATTCTTTACCACTGGTAATATCTTTGCTACACCAAAACAAAAAAAACAACTCTAAATATTAACAGATAAGACAAAACTGATTATGCAATCAAGATCTTAAAAGCTCACATGCTGCAATTGAATATTACAGAAACCAAACTACCTAATTTTAGTATATGTCTTTTGGAAGTAACTAATAGCCATTTCGAATATGAACATCACAATCCACATGCTACAATTAAAACTAGGGCTGGGAATAAAAACCGAACCGAAATTTCCGAACCGAACCGAACCGAAATTTTCCGAACCGAACCGAAATATTTTTTGTAAACCGATCGGCACGAGAAAAAAAACAATTCGGGTAACCGAACCAAACCGATAACCGAAAAACAAAAAAAAAACAAGAAAAACCGAACCAAAATATGTGAAAATAACTGAAAAAACCGAAAAAAACCCGAAAAAAACCGAAAAAACAAAAAAAAACCAGAAAACCGAACCAAAATATGTGAAAATAACTAAAAAAACCGAAAAAAACCGAAAAAACCGAAAAACCGAAAAAATAAACAAAAATTAAGCGAATCTCAAAAACAAAAACCGAACCAAACCGATTTCCGAACCGAATCGAACCGAAATTTTTTTCGGTTCATTCGGAACACATATCCAACAACCGAAATAACTGAAAATCGAAATTTCCGACCCGTTCCGAACCGACCCGATTCCCAGCCCTAATTAAAACACTCAAACCAATAACTTACACATGTTTAATCAAAGAATGTCAATTTCTTGATAGGAGTAAACAAAATCGAATCAGTGATAAGAACAAAAGGAGAAAGAGATTAACAAAAGTTCAAATTACCAGCAAATTTACTATGCTCAGGTGTACCGGATTTAGCAAGAACTTCAAGATCAACTAGACTTAAAGACATAAGACCCAAAGTTAAACCAGACATGAGTCCAGCAAACAATACAAGAAACACAATCACAGCTATATGTATAAAGAAGTTTGGTCCACAACATTCATACTCAACCGCCATTAAAATCCCCTTCTCGAAAGTTAATAACTTTTTTTGAGATTCAAGACAGAATATGAATAGTTTTGCACATCGTAAAGCAAAAAGGAAGAAACTTTTGGAACAACAGAGACATTTCTGATAGATTTGAAGAGAAATTTTGCAGAGAAGAAAGCTTATACGGTGGAGGAGATCATCATCTCTGTATAAATACAGAGTTCGATGATACTTTGATAGCTAATGACAATAATACCCTTGTTATTGAGATTGGATTTAGATAAGGAGAAGGTTAGTTTCGTATTTTTACATATCTGCGTTTCCCGCTATGAAGAGGATGTAGAGATAAAGCTTTTTACTTCTTTGACCTCTATATATATATATTTTTTTTTTCTTTTTCTGAATAACATTTTTTTTTTACTGTCTTTATTATTAATGAGAACCGAAAGGATTAAGAAACAAAATACAATAAAATAAAGTAGAAGCTTATAAATTTCGACTAATTGAACTCGAAATTTCAGGAGACAGAAGCCTACAAATTCTGTCTAACAAAGCTCGAAATTTTTGGAGACAATAGCCCAATAACAACGGAAAACAAGAAGATACACCGAAAACAAAAAACAGCAGACCAAGTGAAAACTTAAGTAGAACCAGACAAGAGAGCAACTCGAAACAATAACAGGAGATCGCACCATTCAAAGCTCAAAGGCAATCGAAAAAACTCCACAAAGACCGCAAATTCCAAGAAAAAAGCCAAACAAAGACCCAACTCATATATCCTCCTAAAAATTCAGAAGCTACCTCTCTGAAGAAGCACCGGAGTCCATTCATGTCGAACAATGAGAACCTGGACAACAACAGAAATGCCAAACGAAGTCCGAAAAGTGCGGAGTCTAAACTCGGAACAAGTAGACCGGGAACCGCTAGAATGAAATCTCGCCATATAGAAGGAACCGATCACACCATACTAGTAGAGAGAAGGAGAGATAACCTTTTGCAGAGTCGACCAACTTCCGAAGATGCCAACGGACGATCGGAGACTGTAACGGGACGACGGAAGATACAGACATAGTCGCAAAAAATCATAAAACTTATAACTATTTTGTTAGCTTATTGTGAATCACAAAATAGTAAAAAAATTATTACAAATATGCAATTCGATGATGTAATTGCAAAATGATCGTTAATTAACCATTGATTTGTAATGAATTTTGTTTGTCATAGTTTAGTTGTAAAAACGTAGTAAGTTAGTCACGCAATTTTATGACTACTGATGTAGTCATAAATTTTTGTTGCAAAATTACTGTTATTTTGCATTAATCAAGAAAACAGTGAAAATTTCATCATATTGTCGAATTTATATGTTAGAGAATAAAATAAAATAAAAAACAGAATGCTTCAATTGATACAATATAATACAATTAATACTTTAGAAACGGGATTTAACTATTTTTTTAAACACAAAACATAATTAACTATTTAACTTCTCATCCCTTCAATCATTTTCAGCTGCTTGCTCTTCAATATGTTGTTAAGTAGCCAAAAATTGTTCTTATTCTTACTATCATACAAATGATGCACTTGAACTCACACCACTTTTCATATTGTTTCATTTTCCATGAAACTGTGACATAATACTAAATCCATAAAGATTTCCTCAGTCGTCAAGAATGGTAAACTAAAATAATAATATTGGCAAACAACAAACACAAAAGATAAATACAAAACTAAGGTAGATATAATAATAATTTTTAGACATCAATGAATAACATGTTGAGTTCAGCCGTTGTAAGTTGTAGATATTGTGAAGTACTACCTTCACAAATCTCCTATTCACCTTAAGCTAACACATCAACCAAATACTTATAAAAAATTTCGCATATCTACCTTGCCTTCAAATTAACAAATGTACCGTCAATTTTTATGTGCATCCTTATGAAGGTTTCTCGGAGCGTTGTCGATCTTCTCAATTCACATTCCTAATTTTTCTTAATTTATAAAACATGTTAGTTATTAATATGAAATTTAATGATAAGATAGTAAGTTAGTGTTAAGTTATCAACTCTTTTTGAATTCATATATAGGATTTTAAACCAAAAAAAATATTTTAAAAATCTTGATATCTTTCAAACCAAAACTACATCGTCCCGATCAAACCAATTTAGAAAATAATTAACATCATACTTTCTTATTCAAATAAAAAATCTCAACCAATTTTTTTAAAAAATTAAGAAAGAATTTCACAAATCCATAAAAAAATCCTACATTCAAACATATTCAATCCAAACTAATTTCAAACAATCACCAATCATACACCTTCTCTAAATCAAGGTTTCTTTAATAAGTGCTTATACCACTGAGGATAGTGAAAAAGAAACCTCTATATAAGTTTTAAATTTATTTGGTGTATTTCACTTACAATTGAAGAAATACAATTCTAGGTAGGGCTGAGAATTCGGTTTAATCGGTTCGATTCAGGTCGGTTTTTTCGGTTTTTGTTTTTTTCGGTTTTTAGATTTTGTGCCGAATTGAACCGAATAAAATTTTGGTTCGGTTCGGTTCGGTTCAGAAATCGGTTTATTCGGTTATTTTTCGGTTAAATTTTGGTTTCTTTCGGTTTTTTCAATTATTTTTTTTTTATTCGGTTTATCGGTTCGGTTCGGTTTGGTTCGGTTACCGAAACTGAATTTTTTTTGTTCAGTTCGGTTATTAAAAAGTAATTCGGTTCGGTTACCAAAACTGGATTTTTTTGGTTCAGTTCGGTTATTAAAAAGTAATTCGGTTCGGTTCGGTTCAAAAAACTTTGGTTTGGTCCGGTTCGGAATTTTCGGATCGGTTCAAAATCCCAGCCCTAATTATAGGAAAGAATAACCGTTTTTATAATAGAAAAAGAAGGACCATGATTCATGAACAATGCTCAACATTCTCATCACGTAATGGTTCACTTAGATGTAAGTATCTTTTTATTTAGTTATTTTTATAATGATCTTTTTTATTTAGTTCCTTTTTAAGATTCTTTTTAAGGGTTCTTAAAATTTTGGAGCTAATTTAGACTATTTATAAAAAAAATTCATTTTTATGTTATAATTATTTATACTTTACTTACAAAAGTTAGTGCAAGGACCGAATACAAAAACAAAATTTGGTATCAACCAATTAATTGAGTAAACTAATTATAGTAAATATATATTTACTGGTTCTATGTTTCTAAAACTAATGGTTAAATCTAAAAATATAAATCTATATTCAGGAGGTTTTTTTCTTTTTTGTGGTCAAAGAATTTTTTTCAGCTATTCATGGATATTAAAGAGACATGTAGTCTAAATTTGGTTAAGACCACATTATTGTGCTTACTATATATATATTCATTTTGAAAGAAAACCATAACAAATACAAAAAATAAAAAATAAAATAAGAACCTTCAAAAAAGGCAAAAATGAAAATTTTGATAATAAGTTTATTGGTAATTAGTAATGTAATGATAGTAAAACATGCAGAGGGGAGGACATATTTAAATCCAGGGACGCTTAATCATTGTTTAGGCCCTAATCCACCGGCTGGGTGTCAAGAAAAAACTAAAGAAAAACCACCTGAACAAGCTAACGAGTATAATCGTGGTTGTTCCAAGCAACATAGATGTCGCAGAGATTGAAGTCTACAGTCTAGGGCTGGGAATCGGGTCGGTTCCGGTCGGAACGGGTCGGAAATTTTGGTTTTCGGTTATTTTGGTTTTTTAGATTTGTGCTCCGAACTAAACCGAATAAAATTTTGGTTCGGTTCGAAAATCGGTTCGGTTTTTGTTTTTGAAATTCGGTTTATTTGGTTAATTTTCGGTTAAATTTGGTTATTTTTTCGGGTTTTTCAGGTTTTTTTTTTGTTTTTCGGTTATTTCGGTTTTTATTCCCAGCCCTATTACAGTCTACATATGTTACTTCGTTTTTTTTTTTTTGTCACAAAATTAGTAGTTAGAGGTTAGTGCCCATCAGGGCTCGAACCTGCGAACACGCGTAGGGGTGCCTGAATCACTGCTAGGGCTTTGCCACTAGACCACCATATGCCGCCGAGCACGTTCTTCGTTTATATTTACAAAGGACATGTTGCATGTTTCGTATAATAAATTTTTCATTCTTAACAAAAAATAAATTTCATTCTTAACAAAAAATTGATTTCTAATGTTGTGGCTAACTTGATTTGCAGATTTTAACTTATTTTGTAAGAACATATAGAAACATTGTAATAATTAAATATAATAAAGTTTTGTATTAGTAAATTACGTTATGTTTATCATTTTCTAATTTTGTAATATATATATATGATTGTGTAGAATTCTTATAAATAAATTATTTTTCGTTTATATCACTATGGAAAAGTTAGCATATACCACTTACTCAGGTAGTCCTCTCAATTACCATTAATTTTTCTCAAAAAGAAATGTTACAATTTGTGTTAAATTTGATGTAAAATAAAATTCAATATTTCTATATATCGAACAAAAGTAGCTAAATAGTATTCAACCTTAAATCAATTGATTTGGAAAGTTTTAACACAACAATTAATTACATCAGTCTAATTAGGAATGAGAAACTTTACTTAATTAAATAACATAGATTGATACAATTTTAAATAACTCATATATATTTGCTATTTGGTTTGATTTGGTATTTTTTTCCCCAACAAATTGGTTTTATTTTCTTTTATTTTTAACTCAAAATCTACCGTTCATATGTTGAGTCCGGCTCAATAAACAATATCTCAAATGCGAAGTCATTTTGTATGAGTAACTTTTAATTTGGATTCCACCATCATATTTAGTTCTCAAAAATTAAATTAATCTCCTGTTAAAAATTGAACCAAAATTTAAATAAAATGAATAGAATAATATGAAATAAATGTATATTAAAACATAATCAAAATATATTTTAAATATGATTTTTTTTTTTTTTTTGAAAAATTGGATACTCAATAAATTGTTTAAGATACTAATAAACTAGTGTATATATTAAAATGATTATATATGCACTTATAATAATAGTTCAAATCGTGTATGAAACTGAGATGATTTTAGTTACACATTTGGAAAATATCAGTTCAATATTAACGTCCAACATAGTGTTTAAATTTACAAATTTTAATACCGGGCCAATCTCAAACTATAAAATAAAATGTGTGAACTATCACTACACGAAGCATAGAAAAATTACAAATATTTTGAATAAGCAATCGTTTTTTACGATTTTGAATTTCAAAATATTAGGATTTTAACTGTTCGTTTTGATAACCGTCGATTTAGTGCTATAAAGGTAGCTCGTTCGTACCGAAAAGTTTCTAGATAGAAGAAAATCAGTGGCGGAGATCGATAGGATCAAATTCGCCAAAGTGAAGAAAAAAACATCAACTCGATAATGACTTGTATATGTGAATAATATGTATGTCGCATATCTATTATGTATGTATACTTAGTATGAATCTTGTGAAATCTAAGGGTTTAATACCCATTGTGCAGCGAATAAAGCTGCGACCGAGTCACCTACGATGGTAAGAGAGAATCACCTAGAAGATTATTTGTGACGGACGGGTATCCTGTCTTGAGGTTAAACATTTACGGGAAGATCGACTATCTGGCATTTATAATGATCAATTGAGAGGAACTATGAAGCTTGAAATGATTCTTAGTTCACCGTTGGGAACATTGTTTGATATTCGGATGGCTTATTGTACAATCTCGTCGAAACTGCTACACACATTGTTATGCCGACAGCTGGTGACGAAAAAAAATACGAGCTATGGACGGTTTTTGATGGTTATCCATTACAACTATCATTGATCGAATTCGGGAAAATCACAGGTTTGTTGTGTGGTAATTTATCTGATGGATATGAAAGCAATGTTCGGAAGTGCGACACTAGTAAGGTTCGTGAATATTAAAGGCGTCTTTTTGGTGATAACATAAAAGCTAACATGGATGAGTTTTTCGGCTTTTAGACTCGGTTGTGGATATTCCTGGATGGTAGAGATTGTGACTCGCGCTTATCCTTATAGTGGACGACGTCCTAATATCTACTTACCAAGGTGGTCGACATACGCCCATATACGTTGAGATGATTGAAGACGTTGAGTCCTTCATTAATTTTCTATGGGAATAAGAATCGTTTTTTCATAGGATTAGTGGGATGGTCTCAAGGAAGGGGAGTAACAACGAGAATCCGGTCACAACATTCTGTCATCAGCTAAAACAACAATATATTCGTCTTCAAGGTTTTCCTTTCGCTTTTCATATACTTGCATTCCAATGAATAGTCGGTCTATCTACCAAACTTCCTAATGATGTACGTCGAATATGGGATACATAATCGACAATCCTCTTTAAGCTGACAGTTATAAGTCTTAATGATGTAAGAGAGGTTGAGAACATTTCCCAGGTTTAATAAAAGTATAGATGTACTGTCGATTTTTGGTTACAAAGTATACTTGTATATTCATCTAATTTTTTCGGCGCAACTTGTTGTTCATCCCATGATGGATGCTGACGAAGATTGGTTGCATGAAGGATGTGGAGAAATTAATGATGAGGTCAGAGAAATTAATGATGAGGTCAGAGACAAAAAGGTTTTCAACAAATAAATGTGGGAAGGCGGGGATGCTTCTCTTCCTTTGACTGCATTCAACAGGAAAAATAAAGAGGTCGGACCCAATAATGTTGCAAGTTCGTCCAAGATTGCTAGCCTTTGTCCCCATACAAACAGGAGGAGATTCAAGAGAGTGCAACCGTGTCCACGTAGGCGGGATATGGATGAGACTGAGGAGGTCATAGAGGATAATTTTGACGATCTTAAGGAATGGATAAACGAGAAATTTGATGTGTTACATTCAGATATGTTGTCACATATTGACATTGTTTTAAAAAAATCATCGGTTTACAGGGGAACCATGAGAATATTAAGACGATCCACCAGACGTGTGGATGGAGGATTTACCCATAAGGTAAAGAAAATTGTATAAAAGATTTCTTAGAGGTATATACCATTATTTTGATGCTCAAACTCTATTGCAAATGGATGTATGGAAAGGAAGGAGTAACAATTGAAGACAATGTTATGAGGTATTTTTCAGAGATGGCAGGTCGAGGTACAACCTCCCACAAGGTATAAGTATTGTCATTGTGGTATAGTCGTTGTTATGTGCTTCTTTCATATATACACGATTAGTCTACACGTCTAAACATGCAATATCATTTCACCATGTATGAAAATGTACGCATCACTGAACTCATGCATACAATCACCCCATAATACAAGAAGACGTAGTTTTAGAACGAGAATTATATTTGATTATTCATATGTATACTAATGCAATATCGCTAATGTTATTACATATTTCCACTTGATGCGCATGATAAAAGAGGACCAAGGGTGATGGATGATGGGGATGTAAACACCAACAATCAACATGTAAGTGTGTCTTTTAACAATAACATCTAAACAAGGTACACATGTTGCTCAGTTTTGCATGAAAAAAATGATAATATGGCAGAAGTCGAAGATTCAGAGTACGAGGTATGTAGACTATACAAGTGTACACTAATAAAGAATATTGATATTTATTATACTCGATTAGTAGGAGCAAAGAGATAAGATGGTGATGGACAATGGGAATGTCAACACCAACAACCCACTTTTGCACTTCAAATGTCAGTGCATTTCAATAACAACAACATGTAAATAATTGTACACATGGTGCTCACTTTTGCATTATCATGATGACAATATAGCGGAAGCTGAATCTCCCGAGTACGCGGTATGTAGACCATCCATGTGTACTCCAATAAAGAAGATTGATGTTTATTATCTTCGATGCGTAGGAGAAAGGAGGTGAGAGGGGATGGATGATGAAGATTCCAACATCGATCCATCACAGGTGGATACGAGACATGAGGAAGTAGGTGTGGTATGCAATAAAAATAAAATCATTAAGTTATGTATCATTTGGTTAACGAACATGTTGGTCACTATGTGTTTACAGTATGGAGGCGGTGAATCGGGTACTGCACCTATCGATGTCGCTAAAGCCTACAGGCCCAATGTGGTCACTGTGAGTTTGTCCGGAGATACCCAAACTCTTGACATCGCTGACGATTCAGAGGACTCTGATAGAAAGGAAACTCGTTCAAAGAGGCAGCAACGAGAGATGAAGGAATCCCTTATCGTAAAGTTCAAAGATAGTGTAAGGTGGGAGCTAACCTGCACTGGCCGCGAACACTTATTACCCTTTATGGATGAGGAACTTTTCAAGCATTTCCACAACGTCTTAGCTTCCGAACCAAAGAGGTAAAAAATACTGCATTATACCAACCATCTATGATAATTCTTGTGCTTTAATTTAGTCAGCTACATATGCAGGAAGCATGTAAGAACGACCGATGTTGATTTTGACAACACATTTTGATATTTCTTGCAAAAACGAAAGAATGGGTCTCGTGAATGGTAAGTGTTTTCCTTGTTTTTTAAAAATAATTTACCGAACGCATTGACCTAATTAAAGTGTTTATTAGTTCAGCATATGAAAGTTATTATGTCATATCTTGGATTAAAGCACTTGGAAACGATTGGAGCTCTTAGAGAAATATTCATGTCACCATGGTTATTTAACTATTTCTTGGAAAAGCATCGTGGGTTTAAATTGGTTACAGACAAGGCAAAATTCAGGTTTGGTAACAGGCTAGTGAAATATGTTCTTTGTGAAGGAGGGGAGTGGATACGACTGTTCACATGTTGTACGTGCTAATGATTGGGAATAGCAAACATTGGGTAGGTCTAGTTGTCATAGACCTTTAGGAACGTTTCATCGAGATACTTTACCCATTGGTGGATTTTGACCATCTTCATCCAAGTGCACTTTATAGGGAGTTAATTGTAGACAAGTGTACTTATTGTTATTGGTGGACTTTAAATAGGAAAGTGAATATATTTTTTCCAATTTTAATCTCTAGATCACGTGTACAGACGCGTGAGTCATGTCTACGATGCGTATGTACACGATATTATTTATCAGCGTCATGTCTACAATTATAATGCAGTTTGTGTCCAATGTTGTCTACACTGTGTCATGTCCATGATGCGTGTGTACATGATGCTAATAGCAGCTTCATGTCTGCGATGTGAGCGTACACGATGATAATTATCAGTGTCATGTTCACAATGATAATGTAGTTTGCGTACAATACCATGTACACAATGTTTATCAGCGTGTGTACACAATGCTAATTATCAGCATCATGTCCATAATGATGATCCAGTTTGCGTGCAACATCGTCTACACTATGTCATGTCCACTACAGATGTATACATGATGCTAGTTATCAGTGTTATGTCCATGATTTGTGTGTACACGATGACATGTCCACGAAAACATGATGCTGTAGAAAAATAAAGAGAAATATATTTTTTTGTCCAAATTGAACAGAACAAGTTTTTATTTATAGAGTACAACAAATTATGAATTTTGTAATTTTAAAAACTTTTGAAAATATATACAATCAAATAACTAGCTTTTAAATTGATGGAGTGAAAAAAGACAAAAAAATCCAAAACAATCTCTCGAGTCTTCTTTGGGAGGGTATATTGGTCTTTTTCTCACCTAAAGTGCACCAATACCACCTAGGTCTTTAGAATGGAATTAAGTTTGGAAGAGTACACTTAGATACAATTGTTTCTATTTTAAATAACTAACCAAAACATTGTAATAGTTTCATCATGTGTACGCGCCTTGTTCAACATTTCAAAAAGCAATGTTCATTACGCTGGGCCCACTCATTAATTAGTTCCCTTGTAAATTCAGACGGCTGCATTAAATGTATGTCATGATGAATAACCAAGATATTAACGACTTATCTCGCACTATTTTAGTCAAATTAGATGCTAACAAAAGGCAGTAACTGACACAATTATGCTCTGTTGCCGAGTTTCTAATAGGACTACGCTCCAGCTGACAGCAACGTCACCTCGCCATTAATAAGTAGGATATGGACGCCTCATCACACATACGACAACATGTGTACGTACACTATTTCTTCTTTTTGGCAGAAAACCGAGATTTTTTCAATTTTTTTAATTTCCTCAAAGGTTTTGTATGTACTTCCATTTCATAAGTACACATGTTAGGGGTCATATAAATAAATTCATGTACATTACTCAACTTCCATTCATACACGTATAATTATCTGAATCTCACTTTAGTCCTTAACATGTTCATATTTAAATATCCATCGTACCATTCTCCGTACAACTATCATTATAGTTTATAAAAAATATAGGGACCTCTCGACAATTCAAAACAAAAAAATATAGTTTCCAAAACATTTGTTGAAACTACTATCATGATTCTTCGTCCTCCACACATTTGATCCCCCTATCATCCAATGGGGGTTTTGCAACTTGTCTGGCTGTGTCCAACCAACTTGCATCTTGTACATTTTTTGTGGCCCTTGCGAGTGTGTCACCATTTAGCACGTCGTTATAAGTTTATAGTCATGGTACTACTTAAAAAATGTTATGATGTACTCGAATTTACCCTGTTGAGGTTATGCGGATCTCCCGAGGCTGTCCACAGTTTCTTATTTCTTTTGGTACTTCAACATTTGCAGGGCATAATTATGTTCTTATCACCCATGCGTAGGTCTCAGCCCACGTCTTAATTTTATAGCAATCAACAACGATTATGTCGTACAATATATTAGCAATGTCCGTGACTAGCATAGCGTGTCCAGAGGGGAACTTAATTTTGTCGTACATTTTACACGTACATCGTCTTTTATCAAGCTGCATGTTCTGACTGCCATTAAAAATACATATGAATTGAAACTCCCATTTACTGATTTGTATTATTTTCGACTTTTTGTTGAACTTTTCAATTTAGACATTTGCATGTCAACCTTTGGTGCCAAATTTCCATTTCGATTTATCGCTCTATGCATTTTACCGCACAACTATGTAGTCAGCCTCTCTTGGATGAAGTTTTACAGTTCTATTATGGGTGATGCCCGATCCTCAACCAATTCATTGTTCAACGCTTCATAAACATTGTTTGTCATTAGATTGTATCGCCCGCCCTAGAAGTGCGCTCTAGACCAATGGCAAACGCCGATCCTGTCAAGGTATCGACCGCACCCTCCGTTATGAAACCTAAGTTTGTCGTATATAAAGGTAAAGACACCAAATTTCCACGCCTTGCCCAAACATTTTTGCTATCCCTTTGTTATGGAACTTCGACGTTACATTGCGTTCTAAATGAGCTATACACGTACCTTGAGGTCCTCGTGGGAAAAGTCGCGCTTTAACATTGTATATTGACAGCGCTCTATTGAATATCATGGTAAGACATTCATTGTTAGCAATTATGCGTTCTATTTTCTCAAAAAAACTATGTCCATGCCTCGTCGTTCTCGCTATCTACAATCGCATATTACTTGGAAGTTCGCATCATGCCCACAAGTTGTTAGCATTACACCTCTGTATCGACCGCCCAAATGAGTCCCATCAACAACAATCATTCGCCTTAGCATTTTTAAACCAACGACAGCTGTACCAAATGCTACGAAACAATGTAGAACCAGCTTTGTACCATCATCATCGAATTCACTCTCAATGTCCGCTATTGTTCCAGGGTTAGCCTGTTTTAAGCAGTACAAATACTCTGTTAGCTTCTCGAATTCCAGCAGTACCATCTACTGCAGCTCTCTTGACTTTGGTACATTGAACGTGTATCCATATTTTTTGTACACAGCTGCGATCACCCGTGCGGTTGCATGTTTTTTATACCCATCCCGGGTTTTAATTGGACAAGTGTTCAAGACATGCTTTCTTGATCTCATAATAACCACTCTCCATTTTTTCATGTAATGATACTCGCCAACAACATTTCTCATCCACGCAGCTTACCACAAAATAAGTTAGTTTCGTTGTTGTTTGTCTAAAACAAAACATGTTTTTAATCGCCACAACTGCCAAAGCTGTTTGGCAATCTGCCTTCGATTTAAATGTTTTCCCCACATTTATGTCGTCCACTACTAGGTTCAAATCCAAGTATGGTATTATCGTACCTTCCACAACCGTATCATCGAACAAAGGTGGTATGTCAAGCACATCTTCCTTTGCGGACCACGAACCTTGACCTTTAGCAGGAGCTTCGTTATGTGACCCCCCATGTACGTCAAATGGACTTGATCCACCTACTTTGTTATCATCCTCGACTATTGCTATCATCCTCGACTATTGCGGGAGAACACATTATGTCCAACATGTTAGTCCCCCCCCCACCCCATATTGATTATCTAGTAGAGGTTCCCAAAACTCTTTATCATAACCAAGCGACACAAATTCATCCTAGAATAATTTCCATGCTACCCCATTTCTCTCTCACTCGGAGCCATAACCATCGGTCTTAGTCGTCGGGCTCGTCGGTGAGAGCCAACGCCGGCGAGCCCACCGAAAAATCATTTTCTCTCAAACAAGTACAAGCTCTAAATCTCTCTTTCCTTTGCAATCTCACGGCGGATCTGTGAAGACTTGAAGCTGCTCCTCGATATAACTTTCCGGCCAGCTTTCATGTAGCGGTGGAGCTCGGAGGACGGCAAGAGAACGGCGCGGAAACTTCAAGGCATTTAGGGTTTCGATTTCAGAAGGTGCAAAGCTTTCGCGTTCTCCCGGTAGATCTTGAGAAGTAGGGCAGTTGGAATACACGATTTTTCAACATTGGATGACGGTGAAGCCAGCTTCTCTTCTCGCTAGAATCCTACCCCCGTTTCGAGATCTCAGGCTGCGGCGACTCTCAAGACCATCTTCCTCCTCCTCGTCTCTATCAGGTTCTTCGTGGGCAAAGGTGGCAGCTCCGCTTTAATTTTTCGGCGCCGGACCACCGCCCTAGCGTGGTGGATTTCACAGCATGACAACGCCGGTTTAGGATTAGGGTTCTCCTAATACTATGTTGGGCTTTAGGGGTTTCTTAAGTAGCAGGCCTAATTGGACCTCTGAAGTCCTATGGAATTATTAGGTTTAGAAAATTTAGTGTTTGTGTTTGTACTGAGTTGAATTTGTAATCCTGAACTATTTTTTAGCTCAATCTAATGAATAAAATATATATTAAAAAACATAAAACAATTATTTCTCATCCTTTTATAGCAAAAAATGTTTTCTAGTTTGTAAGACCATCTCTATTAGTTAAGAACTCTATACAAGTTTCTATCCATTAAAAATAATATCATTTATATTTTAATTTTAGTTTTTGTTTATATTTTTAATCAAAATTATGTTTGAACCAATGAAAATGGTCCACGTATCAAGAAACCCTTAAAAACCAAATCTTAAACATCTCCATTAAAAATTTTCTCTCTCCAAATTTCTTAAAATTTATTATATTTTATTCTTAGGAAACCCTTAAGAATCATTGATGAAGATGTTCTAATCGTGTCCACTTTTGTGGAAGCGACGCATTATTTAATATGTTGTTAAAATGTTACTTTATTTAGGTTTAAATGTTTGGAAAAAATGCAATTTTAAATCTATAAAAAATTATACATCCAAATAAAAATTTAAATAAGTTAAATAAATGTTATTTTTATAATGCTATTTAAAAATTAAATTTTAAAAGAATCAAATAATCTTTATGATAATGCTAATAAATCTCAAATTTTTGTTGATCAAACATTTTTGGTCTCTAGAAAATCAACTTAAAAAAATTAAATGATCGATTTGTGTGAAGTCAAAAATAACTTAATCAACAAAAAATAAAATAAAAGTTAAATAGTTTTATCCTAAAGTTTTAAAACTTATTATCATAAAAGTTAATATTTTGTATCTAAAAATTAAAGATTTCTTTTATACATTTTTCTGTTCTGTTAAATTGAATAATTTGAAGTTACTTCATTGCAAGCAAAATATGTAATATAAAATAATTGTCAATAATTGAAAATTATTCCCTAAACAATAATAATAATAATAAAATGTGTAGTAGACAATAGTCATCAGCTTCATCCTCTTTGCATTGTCTGGGCGTTACTTCTGTCCCTTCACACTCTGTCTTCTTCAAAATTTCTCTTTTCTTGTAAAATCTCTTTTTAGATTTATCAAAAGCTCAAACTTTATAAGATTCTCTGTTCCTCACAAAAAAAATCCAAACTTTATGTCCAAATCGGATTCTTTTCTCACTTTCTCCTTTGAGGGTTTTATGTTCTTGACTTTGGTTGTAAATTTAAGCTATTTTCAAGAAATGGGTTTTCCCTTTTGCATGTAAACATCTTCTAATGTTTATCTTGTGTTTAACTTTGTTTGTTGAAAACAATCTCTTTTTGACTCAGCTCTAAAACAGATTCTTCTTAGTTAATTGCTTGTCTTATGTTAGAGATTTGAGGATAGATATTTGTAAATCTTTTGAAGAAAGTTTGTTTGTTATTGAAGATGAAGAGACCTTTAAGCAGAAGCCAAAGAGGAAGCAAAAGGAAACATATATTGCAGATATGTGTGTTACTTGGAGTTTGCATTTGGTTAATCTATCAAGTGAAGTATTCTCATCAGAAGAAGAAACAATATTATGAGAAAGATATCAAGAAATCATCAGAGAGTGAAGATGGATTTGTGAAGCTTGGAAGAAAAGATCTTCCTAAGGAGAATGAGAAACATTTGGAAGAAGAAGAGAAAGATGATGGAGTAGTTAATGAGGAAGATGAGATTGATGAACAAGATCAAAGTAAAATTGCAGGAGATACTGATAAGGATGAAGATTACTTTGAAGAAGAGAAAGAGATAAGATCTAATGAGAGCAATGAGAAAGACAAAGAGATTGATATGACTATTGATGAGGCACGAGAGGATCATTACAAGGCTGATGATGCTTCTAGTGCAGTGTCTCATGAATCTCGGATACTAAACACTGAGAAGTTAAAAGAAAGTTCTCAGAACTTAAATGAAACAGCTCAGGAGAACAATAGCAATGTGGCTATTAGCGAGGTCGAGATTCGAATGGAACCTATCTTGAAAGATAGTGACAGCAAATCAGCCAATTCTACAGAAGCAATTCTTGAAGCTTCGAGGTTTTTGAAGAATGAAACAGAGATCATGCTAGATCGGAGTCAAGACGATGGTGCACCACCTGTGAGATTGTCTGATGTAAAGACTGTTTTGAAACTTGACCAGATCACTAATGAATCTGATCCTAACATTACTGTTTCTGCAAACATAACCAACAAAGATTCCATTCAAGATGAGTCCAGAAACTCAAATTAAGAGTCTTCTCTACTTGAAAAAAACTCAGGCTCAAACACAACCAAGGTTAAGGAGATATCAAGGTTTGAGGATGATGATGAATCAGGTGAGAAGGAAAGTTCTAACCTTTTCTCCACAGAACAAACAGAGGAAGCAGATGATTCTTCCGAGCACTCAATTTCGGAAGAAGAGATGGAAGCTTTCACTGATCCACAAACTGATATAAGAATAGAAGAAGGTGAAGAGGAAGCAATTGCAGCAGAGCGGAAGAAGCTCTAATGTTAATGTTTCGGTCTCTTTTGTCTCTGTTAAAAACTGTATATTCATATAAACTTTGGATACAAATTTTCTTTCACTAATCTTCAAGAAACTAAGTTAGACACTCCAAGTGGTAGAAGCTTCAACAATCAGAATCACTTATGCAAATATTGTTTCAAAAAGTGACATCCATACCAAATTTTTGTAATAAGAGTGAACCAAAAATGGTGAACAAGAACTTTGGCAAGAGATATACCAAATCCACTCAAAAATACAATTATGTTTGTGTTGAGAGGGCTATCAACTGGTGCGGATGGAGAGTTCTTGGAGTTGTTTTGGATCAACTTCTGAAGGAGTTTTAGTTAAGGCACATTGAGCTGTGGTTGTCTTTGGGAAAGCTATTACATCTCTTATGGAACTTGCACCTCCCAGCATCATCGCCATTCTATCTAATCCATAAGCAATTCCACCTGCAATTTCATAGTGTTTCAACAACCATGCATGACCAATCTTGTTCAGTATCATTGACCTTACAAAAAATTCACATACCATGAGGAGGAGCACCCATATCAAGAGCCTCCAGAAGATAACCAAACTTTGTTTCAGCCTAATTGTAAAATAAAGAGCATGAGATAAGGCTTATCTGTAGATCTGGTAGAGATTGCATTCAAGATTAAAGGAAGTGATTCTCACCTCTTCTGGTGAGATACCGATGATCTCTAAAACCTTTTCTTGAATGTCGCGTTTATATATCCTCAAACTTCCTCCACCAATCTGGTAAATGCATAGGAGAATGTATTAAAACATGTCCCAAGCCTAATGGTCAAGCTGATTGGTTTACCTCGACTCCATTATAGACCATGTCATAAGCAAGAGCTCTAGCAGAAGGCAAATCATCCATATCTTCAGGCTTAGGAGCTGTGAATGGATGATGTAATGCCTCAAGTCTCTGCTCTGGCTCATTCCACTCAAACATTGGAAAATCGGTCACCCACAGAATCGAGTGCTTCGACTATATAATCAACAAGGAATGGTATTAAATCTGATGAACAATCATCAAGAAGAACAAAATCGTGATTCGCCAATGGAGGAGCAACTTACATGGTCAATCAAATCCATGTCATGAGCTACAAAGAGTCTTAACCTGTCTAGAGTTTTATTAACAGAAGTAACAGAACCCACACCAAATAATATAAGGTCACCAGGTGCTGCTCCACATTGTTTCACAAAGTCTGTTTTACTCACCGAGTCTAAACTAGAAACTAATGCTGCAATTCCTTCAATCTCGCCTACATTCACAAGCTTAGTAAGTATAAATTGTATGACTATTATTGAAAGAGAAAGAAATAAAGCATGATTTATCTATGTACCATTATCTAAAACCTTCAAGAAAGGTAGACCCTTTCCTCCTGATTTTATTGCTTCATTGTAAATCTCTCCTTTTTTGAGAGCTGAGTTTGAATACTTTTTTGCACCTAAAGGCACACATAATACTTTAATGATTCCACCACTTTCTAGGGCTTCTGTAAAGACCCTGAAGGACGATTCTGAGAAAACGTTTGACACGTCTTTCAACTCAAGATCAAATCTTGTATCTGGTCTATCTGAGCCATATCGATCCATCGCATCAGCATATGTTAGCCTTGTGAATGGATTAGGTAACTGGATTCCTTTGATCTCTAAAAATACCTGCACAAGAAAGGCCAAACAATTAAAAATGCTGAAAGAGCATCATGATAAATTAAGCTCAACTGTACCCCTGACCTTACGGATAAGATCTTCATTCAGCTTCAGCATGTCTTCCATTGGCATGAAAGCCATTTCCATATCAAGCTGAGTGAATTCAGGCTGCCTATCAGCTCTTAGATCTTCATCTCTAAAACATCTAATAATATCGAAAATAAAACACGAAAGAGAAAGAAATCATTTGCATTAAGATTCAAGAGTTGTGCTTTTAGTGGTAAATGAAGGTAATGAGCCATACCTTGCTATCTGGTAATATTTGTCAAAACCAGAGACCATTAACATCTGTTTGAATAGCTGCGGACTTTGTGGCAAAGCATAGAATGTTCCTGACTTCGAAAAAGAGAGATTTGATAGAATCAAACCTATAACTATGATGAAAGCTTATACTTGAGAGGAACTTATGTAATATGCACCTGAATTCTAGAGGGAACTAGATAATCCCGTGCACCTTCTGGAGTAGATCTAGAAAGTATTGGAGTTTCAATCTGGTACAAAAACAACAAACCAAGATGGAGAAAACTACGTTAGACTCAAAATTGAAACATACAAAAACAAGAAACACAGGGCTTCTTTCAAATAGAGAAGGAAACAAACACCTCAACAAATCCATGTATGTCTTCTAGATATCTCCTAATAAGCTTCACCATATTATGACGAAGAACTATATTATTCTTCATTTGTTGACGACGTAGATCAAGACATCGAAATCTAACATCATAGAAGCATTAGTTAGCATTTGAAGATTCAATACTAGAAACCAAACCACAAGGGATTAACCATAAAGCTAATGTTTAACCTTAAGCGAATTTCTTCTTTAATCGAATCTTTGTTCTCGTCTGGAGTGGTAACCAGGAAAGGAAGCTTGGCCTTAACAGAATTCAATATCTCAACATGCTCTGCAACTACCTAATGCAACATACTAGTATCCGCATCAAAACAAATCCAAGTGAGGCTGAGTAAGTAGAGAAGATGTACCTCAATGAATCCAGTTTTCATTTTCTTGTTGATGGATTCATTTGGTCTACTATGAACAGTACCTTCCACTGAAACAACATACTCAAGTCTCATCTCGTTGATCAAGCTATGTGCTTCAGGAAACTCATCAGGAAGCGTCCTAACCTAAAAATACAAACTTTTTAGGCATAAACAAAGAATAGAGTCTCCAAACAACCATAGCTAAAACCCTAAAGAAACCAATTCACAACAAGAAACAAATTGCAATCAGGAATCGACTGAATTAAACAATAGTTGCTTCTTCTTTCAAGATTCAATAAATCAAAAGTTCATTATTGCAAAGTGGAAAAGCATTAAGCTTGAAATTAAAAACCTGAACAATGCCTGTATGATCTCTAAGATTAAGGAAAGTGAGACCTCCATGGACTCGATGAAGAGCGACCCATCCACAAAGGTGGACTCTTTTACCAACATCGTTGACTGATAATTCTCCACAGAGTCCGGTACGAGATACCCACCTGAGGGTGGATGGAGGAGATGGAAGGGGCTTCACTACGACGTCGTTGGAGATGGATGAAGCAGTTGAATTGGAATTGGAGAAGGCTCTTCGGGTTCTGCGAAGTGGGTTTCTCAATATAGCAGTGGCTGAGAGGAAAAGAGAGAATGATGGAGGTCGAAGAGGTAAAGTTCGGAGGAGGAGAGACATTGTTAAGCGGGACGATGTGAAGCAAAGAGAGGTAAGGTTTAAGGGACTAGAGGAAAGTGTTGAAGAAACAGATAATGAGATCGAACCGGTTAATTTGGTCTGGTTTATTGCTAACCGGAATGGTTAAATTGAAAATTTTCGATAATTCATTTTGTCATTTAAACTAGGGCTGGGAATCATGTCGGTTCGGTTCGGAACGGATTGGAAATTTCGATTTTCGGTTATTTTGGTTTTTGGGTTTGTGTTCCGAATTGAACCGAAAAAATTTCGGTTCGGTTCGAAAATCGGTTCGGTTCGGAAATTGGTTCGGTTCGGCTTTTGTTTTTGAAATTCGGTTAACTTTTGCTTATTTTTTCGGTTTTTTTTTGTTTTTTTCTGGTTTTTTTTTTTGTTTTTTCGGTTATTTTCAGTTATTGGTTCGGTTCGGTTACCCGAATTGTTTTTTTAATGCCGATCAGTTTACAAAAGATATTTCGGTTCGGATCGGTTCGGAAAATTTCAATTCGGTTCGGTTCGGAAAATTTCAGTTCGATTTGGTTCAAAAATCTCGGTTCGATTTTTATTACCAGCCCTAATTTAAACTAACCAAAAACTTTTTTTTGTGTGTGTGTCGGTTACAAAATTTTACATATTTTAGCTATATAAACATCAAACGAGAAATGTTTGTGGTCTATTGACTTGTTCATTCATATACTTTCAAATAAGATCAAGAGTTCAAAAATTCCATTTTTTCTTCTTTCAAAATTGTAGTGTATAAATGAAACTGGACAGTTGAAAATTTTTAAATAGTTGTAGATGTATTCTAAACCAAAAACTTTTCCTAATACAAACAAAAATTAGAAGTATGTTAAATTAATATTTATATTGGGATAAATATATCTTATGTTTATCACATATTATTTATCAAATTTTTAGAAATTTTATTACTTTATTTTCTTTATCATATTAGATTTTTTAATGTTTTAAGTTTTATTATTCCATGTATAAGTACATTCTTTAGTTTTTATTATTTCATTAACCTAATTTTTTTGAAGAAATCGCTTTCTTCTCCCTCACGACATTGTGTTCTTTGTCGTTTTTTTTTTGATAAACCATGGGAGTTCCAAACCTTTGGCACATAATCTCTCTCGATGTCCGGAGCCAGCCGTTGATAATACCTATTTAATGCGTAAATCACTCCTCCCAACGGGTTTGAACTAGTAACCTTGAACTCTCCAAAGAGTGTCTCAACCACTAGACCAAAGTTCCTTGGTACATTGTGTTCTTTGTCGCAAAAGACGAAACTTTTAAACAAAGAATACGTGATCTTCAACCAACTCAGAAGACGTGATCTTCTCCTATCAAAAGAAGACGTGTTCCTCATTAATAAAAAAACTCTATCATGGGGGATATGTTCTCATTGCAGTAAGTCCGGTCACGGAAAAGAAAGATGTTGGCAACTCGTTGGTTATCCTGATTGGATAACAAAAAGAAGAAGAAGTCGTGCTCCACGTGATAGAGGAGTCCGTGGATCAACTAATAGTAGACGCAGAATAGGACAAGCCTCAACGGTACATGCTATGGTTTCAAGTTCTTCAAATTTTCCAGACTTCACTCTGCAACAATAGTAAGTTTTATCTAAATTGATTGATGAAAACTCATCCACTCACGATCGTTTGTTGGATAAGGAAGTATATGGAGATATTATTTTTAATACATGTGTTTCACATCATATGACCAGAGATATATCATTGCTTTCTCATCTTCAAGACACACCACCTTGTTCGATTGACTTCGCTAACGGGCATAAGACCGTGTCTTATCAAACTGTATTTCTTACGTTGTTCGATTCACCGAGCCTGTCCAATGTTTTATTTGTGTCGAATCTCAATTGCACACTGTTTTCAGCGTTTAAGTTACTGAAACAGAAAATTGCATTGTTGTGTTTATAGATACTCTTTGTGCCTTACAGGACGTTCAACAAGGATTTTTATTGGAGCCAGTGAAGAGCGTGATAGGGTCTTTTTCTTTACAGATGTTATGGCTGCACGAATTCATAAAGCAAAAATTGCACCATACTCTGTGTTGTGGCATCCCGACTAGGACATCCTTCGTTTTCTTTGCTTTCGTCTTTAGATATCTTTAAAAATAAAACGATATATGCTTGCTCTAAGTCTTGTGACGTTTGTATTCGGGAAAAGCAGACTTGGGAAGTGTTCCCAAATAGTTCTAACAAAATTACAGAGTGATTTTCTCTTATTCAATGTGACGTTTGGGGATCTTACCGAGTTCCATCTACCGTAGTTGCAATATATTTTTTGATAACTACTCTAGAGCAATTTATACGTTTCTTATGCTCGAAAAGTCAGAAGTAGCATTTGTCATGTGTGACTTTATTGCTTACTCATAACAAAAATTTGGCAAACTAGTTAAAACAGTTCATAGTGACAACGGCATTGAATTTATGTGACTTTCACACTTCTTAAACAAAAAGTAATTATTCATCAAACATCATGTGTGGAAACTCCTCAACAAAATGGATATGTCGAGAGAAAGCATAGTCATATTTTCAATGTCGCCGCAATTTACTATTTCAAGCCAATCTACCGGTTCGTTTTTGGGGTGAGACAATCCTTACCGCAACTTATGTCATCAATAAGAGGCCATCAACAATTTATCATGGTAAATTGCCTTATGAAATCTTATATGGAGAGGCACCTTAGTATTCTCATATGAGGATCTTTGATTATGAATGTACATATATCTAGTCGCTCGTCATAAAGACAAATTTGGACAACGTAGTCCTCGCCGCATATTTTTTGGCTATTCATGAGGAAATAAGGGATGGAAAGTGTTTGATCTTGAAAAGTGAAGAAATACTCATCTCATGAGATGTAATTTTTCATGAGACAATTTTTCCCTTTGTTGCATTTTCGTCAACACCAATTGCCTCTACAAGTCCCGATCATCTCTTGGTGATGCCGTCATTGTTCTTCCTAATACCACCGGTAGGGGAGTGTCTTACTCACTCCTCGCGCTCAAATTCAAGATACTACACCTCTGGCTAAAGATCAAGATACTACACATCGGACTCAAGATCACAAAGCTACACCTCAAACTAAAGATCAAACTGAGCCGTCTTCTTTTCTCGACACTCCACCTGCTCTGTTACCTAGTGCCTCAATCACTCCTACAACACTTCCTCGACGAGGAAATCGTGAAAGAGTTAAATTAGTACATCTACAAGACTTTGTTACTTACAATAACATTGCTTCACAAGACCCCCCCCCCATATCATGCTTCTACTGGTTCCATATTTCCTCCGCAATCCATAGCCCGTATCTTTATCTTTTGTGTCATTACATATCTGATGATTTTTTTACACCAGGTCACAAAGCGTTTCTCACTAACCTACTTGCTTCGACAGAGTCTCGACACTTTAAAGAAGCCTCTCAGTCTAAGTTTTGGCGCACAACTATGTCCAAAGAGATTGATGCTTTGAAACTTGGGATCTTGTTGATTTACAACCTCATAAAACAATTATTTGAAGTCAATGGATTTTCAAGATTAAATACAATGCATATGGTCCCGTTGAACGATACGAAGCTATATTAGTTTTTCAAGGCAGCAATCAAAAGGAAGGTGCCAATTATACTGACACTTTTGCACCAATGGTCAAGATGAGTACAGTTTGCACCCTCTTATGTTTCACCGCAGTTCGTCAATAGAGAGTCTATCAGATGGACGTTCACAATGCCTTCCTCCATGGTGATCTTGCAGATGAAGTCTATATAAAACTCCCACCAGGCTTTCGACACACTCACCCTACTAAGGTTTTCTGTTTGAAGAAGTCACTATATGGTTTAAAACAGGCACCTCCTTGTTGGTTTCATAAGCTTTCAAACGCTTTACTCACTTATGGTTTAATCATATGATGACTATTCTCTCTTTTCTTGCTCGGTCGACGACATTGAGCCCAGGGTCTTGGTATATGTGGATGATCTTCTCATATGCGGTAATAATGATGATAGAGTAGCTAGTTTTAAAGCTTACTTGGGTGGTAGTTTTGCTATGAAAGACTTAGGGCATATTAAATATTTTCTTGGCATTGAAGTTAGTCGTGGATCGAATGATTTCTATCTCACACGATGGAAATATGCTCTTCGCATTATTTCCGACTCAGGTAATCTTGGATCTAAATCGGCCTTAACTCCTTTAGAACAAAATTATCAAGTAGCTCTTGATGATGGTCCTTTAATGGAAGACCTGACGCCATATAATAATATTTCTAACACACACTCGTCTCGAGCTTAGCTACTCCGTTCATGTTCTTTCTCAATCCATGCAAGCACCACATGAAGCACATTGGACGGCTGCTTTACGCGTCATTGCTTTCTTAAAGGAACTTCGGGACAAGAGATTTTATTGAGATATGATTCGGACCTTTCACTAACATTTTTATTGTGATTCAGACTGGGCTTCTTGTCCTTTGACTCGACGTTCTCGTAGCACTTTTGTTGTTCTATTTGGTGGTTATCCTATCTCATGGAAGACAAAGAAACAACAAAAGGTATCTTATTCTTCCGCTGAAGCAAAATATGAAGCTATGTTTGTTGTTTTACGAGAGATAAAATGGTTTTGCAGCTTACTACAAGGATTAGGTGTCGACCAAATGACTCCAACTCACCATTTTGTGATAGCAAGGCTGCTATACATATCGCAACCAATCTAGTTTTCCATAAGCGTACCAAACACATTGAGAACGATTGTCATGCAGTTCGAGATGTCGTTCGCTACGGGACCATCTATACACATTATGTTCGAACAAATGAACAACTTGCAGATATACTTACAAAGTCATTCGGTCGTGAGTAATTTGAGAGAATACTCTCAAATTAGATGTTCGCAATCTAAATGCTTCAATGAAAAAGGAAATATTAGAATAAACATATATATATATATATATATATATTATTTATCTAGATTTTAGAAGTTTTTTTTAACATATTATATTTATTATGGTTTAGATTTATTATTTTATGCATAAATACGTTCTTTAAATCATTAATAAAGTAGTAAGTTTGATATCTAATTTTACAATTTACATTCATTTTTGCTACAACTTTTCACAATACTACAATTTTTCACAAACAGAATTCGAATACCAAAAACGATTTTCGATAATGATTCACCATGAACACTTGCTAAAACTTCTACTACAAATATTTGTTTGAAATTGGTAAATTTCAAAAATAATCTTACACCTTTTAAAAATAAAAAATTTGTTTCTTTTTCGACTTGGACACCACGAGCCGTCCATTTGGCCCTACAACATATTTTCATTTTTAACGGAAATAGGATTCGAAGCTCCTATCTTTAATCCGAGATATGAGATACGAGTTACAGCCACTTGGCTACGAGCACCCCACAGACAAAATAAAAAATTTGTTATGCTTGCAAAAGTGAGAACTAAATTTATATATATAAGCTATTTTATTTTATTTTTCCTGATTCAAGCGAAATTCCCAAAAGTAAAAAAAAAAATCTAAACCATTTTTTATGGGTAAACATTGAACTATTATAGCATAATGCCAAGAGGCAGATCAGATTCTACAACAAGAACCCCCAAAAAAAAAAAAAATATTGCAATAATATCACCAAAATGAAAAATTTTCTTCTAAAACCAATCAGCATGAATTAGTGGAGATTTGAGATATTTTTTTGGTCCCTCCATTTAATGAGTTTCTTTCTTGTATCTTCTTTAACTTAAAACTCTTTTGATTCTTTCATTGGGACTTTAAGATTCACTTTAAACCATAAACATGAATCCACAAAAAAAAAGCTTCACAAGTGTCCAAAATAGCTGATCTTCTTTTTTCTTTGATCCACCTGCTAGTTTCAAAGTTTTAGTCAGATTATTAGATATATTTATAGTAATAAACAACCTATATTAATATACTAGATAAATACCCCACATAATATGTGGGGAAAACAAATATTTTGATTATAAAATTAATAATTTATATTATTAAAATTTATATAATTAAATTTATTTTAAAGGCTTTATAACAAATTTATTTTTAATAAAATATATTTTTATTTTTTGTTATTATTGACGTTAAATTTATTACATGTCATATTCATATTAAATATATTATAATTTATATAATAATATATATATATATAATTGTTAATTTTTCCATTTTAATATTTTATATTTTTGTTGATGTTTTCTTTTTTTGATAATTTATTTATTAGTTTTCTTTTTTTTTTCAAATTATTTTAATATTTTCTTATTTAATTTTTCAGTTTTTTTTTCAAAAATATTTGACACGCGTCACAATTACTAAAGTTAAAGTTGACACGTATCACCTTCTAGTGAATTATAATTATCAAATGTTTCGCTTTATATAATAAGATATATACTTAACTGGTTATTTAGAATCTAGTTTCCATATGTAAATAACCATATTGATCTTGGAATGCTGTTTTGTCCTATTTGTTTTCAACACATACAAAAAAAAGAAGTCAATAAGTGTGAGACTCATTGAGACATGTCACGTGTAGTAGACAGAATCAAAACAGAAAGCGAAGAGAAGTGTTTACTTGAAACTGTGTTGCTGAGAAACCTTGTGAGTAATCCAATGTACTTTCTTGATTCTTATTACCACCAACATTTTTCTGTAACATCTATACAATAATTTATTATTACTAATGTAAATTCCATAAAAAAAAACAAAACAAAAATGTTCTTTACTTAGGTTTTTATATTGAAGTAATTTCTTGAAATACCAAGTTAAAATTCCAAAAATACCACACACTCTCAAAAATTCTATAAATACCACCCACTCTCAACTGTTCCAAAAATACCAAAAAACTAAAAATTAAATTTTAAGAATTTAAAATTTAAATTTTGGGTTTGAGTTCACTAATAGAGTTTAGGGTTTATTTTTGAAGGGGTAGGGTTTGGTTTTGGGGTTTTTAGGATTCAAATTATAAATTTTAAACTTATTTCAAATTTGTGGTATTTTTGGAACAAAAATATTTGTATGATATTTTTGAAAAAAATTATGGTAATTTTGGAACTTTTAGAAGTGTGTGGTATTTTTAGAATAATCCTCTAATTTTTTGTGCTGTTTTGAGAATTTTCCTTTATATTATGAAAAGTTGGTTGTAAAAAAAAACTAGAATTTTTTTAATGCGTTTAAAACATAACATCACATTTTAATTTTTCAAATAAAAATAAATTATAAATTCCACCATAAAATACAAAAACAAACAGTCTAATAGTGGTTATTATTATGGCTTTTACATCAAATTAAAGTTCAAACTATTCCTTATATAAATGAATAAATTTTTAAATAGATTGTATCCAAATTCAAGTGACAAACTCACAAAAGAAAAAACATTCAATCTGTGACCTAAAGTGATGTAAAACCATGAAATTCAATTCTCTTCCAATAAAAATTACTAGAACAATTTTATCTTTAAATGAGTACCATTATAGTTTAAAACTAAATACTTAAATAACAAAAGACTTAATTCTTGATATTAAAAGCCGAACACCCGTAATCTAGTGGCACAAGCCCCAGACTTATAACTCAGACATTCCTAATTCGATTCAGGACCAACGTAGATTTAAGCGTTCCTGATTCGATTCAGGGCCAGCGTAAAAAATGCGGTAATTTATTTGTAATGATGATAAAAGATTAAAAAAGAAAAGAAAATCATGAATATTATTCAAAAGATAATGAATAAGTCTTTGTTTCCCTAAGTGCTAAACTCAAAACTAAACATAAAACTCCAATGCAAAGTGAATCAACAAAAAGCATTGATAAAGAAAGACTTACATGAGGAAAATTGAAGAGAGGAGAACTAGCAGTATCATCAAGAATAGAGTTCATTTTCTCATAATCTCTTCTTTTCTTTTCTCTTTTCTTCTGTTTCTTAAGATCACCAATGTTGTTTATCTTCTTCACAGAATCTTCCTCAGATATGTTCCTTGGACCAGAAGAAGCATCTGAAATCATTGACAAATCATCTTCTTCTTCTTCTTCTGTTTCTTCTACTTGATTCATAGAGTTCTTGTTCCATGAATCTTTGCTTCTTCTTGTTCTATCTTCAAAGCCATTAATGTCATTGAAACAAGAAGGACTTGGTGAAGAAATAGAATGGTCTAAGTATAGAGTCCAACCTGATTCACATCCACTACTAAATTCAGATGAACCCAACATTGTTCTTCTTTTTTATGTTTTTGTAAGAATTTGTTCTTTGAGATATTTTAAGAAAATTTGTTGGTGAAAAATCAAGTTAAAAGCTCTCTCTAGTATCTATATTTATACACATGCAGAACCAGAGCCATTCTTGACCACAAGCAGAGCAAGTATTAGTTTGCGGCCTTTTCTTTAGTTTAAAATTTTTTGTTAAGAAAATAGCCTCTTTTTTAAAAAAATTATACAACTTCGGCCCATTTTTCGTTGTCGATTGCGACCTTTACAAATTTTTTTAAATCTTAGGACCGGCCCTGTGCAGAACCGGTCCTAAACCCAAGCAGAACAAGCATGCGTTTGCGACCTTTTTTAATTTAAAAATTTTAATTAAGAAAACGATCCAATTTTAAAAAAAATTGTATATTTTAGCCAATTTTTTTTCCGTAAATTACAGTATTTAGAAATTTTAAAATCTCATGATCAACCTTCTACACATGCATCCATATCTTTCTCTTATGTGATTTTTCTTTCTATTTATTTGTTTAATTAATTAATCTTTATTCAATTCTTTTTGGTCTTATCTTCAATAGGTATATAGTCTCATTTGTCTATTAATTTTTCTAGGTTGGTCTAATAATTTGGGCTTTTGTTTTGTCGTTATTAGATCAAATATGAAACGAATTATTTTATTTTTTTATAAAATTTTAATGGATAAGCCGACGTTATTAAGCACATTCAAGCTTTATTTGCAAATTTGCAAACATGTGAACTCGATTTTATACTAAATTCTTATTTATTTTTTATGAACTCTGTTCCTTACAATGACAGTATGTAACATGGTAATGACATGTAGCGTTCGTATCTAGGAATAATTTAAATGACATTTTAATCCTTAGATATACACAAAACCAACTTTTCAATTTTGTTTTGTTTTGTTTTGTTTAAATGTCATTTTAGAATTTCAATCCATTTTTGTTCTTAAAATCAAATTTATTCTTAATTTATTAAAAAAAATCGATGAATCATTTATTTGAATATATTATATTTTTTCTAAAATGAAATTTAATATATTGATAGTACAGTTTTACTTCTTATGTTCTAGTTTATTTGATGTTTAAATTTTTTGCATGCTGATAAATAAAATATAGAATTATTATTTAATTTATTTTTCTTTCTTAAAAACATCATTAAGTATTATTAATTTAATCAATCAAAAATCATTATATGAATATGGATAATTTATGTCTTTAAATTTTTATATAAAAATATAAAAACATATATAAAACAAAAAAATACTGAAAACTTCACTTAATATAAAACGGATCGAATATATATATATATATATATATAATTTAATTAAAAAATAACAACAACAATTAACAACAATTAAGGTTGGACATTCAGTTTTTGGTTCAATTTCCAGTTTGGATAATTCGGATTTCGGATAATTCGGTTAAGGGCATATAAGAACCGTTTGAGTTATTTAAAATTTTGGTTCAGATCTATTCAGGTTCCGATCGGTTTTTTCATTTTTATTATAATTTGAAATGAAACCGAAACTCCAAAATATCCGTAAAAAATCCAAATTATCCGAACAACTTAGCTAAAATCCAA
>OVBE01000978.1:0-41357 GCA_900406425.1 Iberis pinnata
TATATATATATATATATATATATAAATCCAACTTCCACTAGCACCCCTACCCTCAGAATTTTCTAGATCTTTTTATGAAATAAGTAATTAGAATTTAAAAAAATTAGTAAAGTTTAATGTAATTTCTTTCCTTTCTTAAAAATCATAAATTTATTATAATCAGACAAAAGTTAAAAGAAAATATATTATAAAAAAGTTGTGAGGTTGGAAAGAAAAAAAAGGAGAGTGGTTGAGAAAAGAAGAATGTGGTTTGGGGCAAGAGACAGCCAATTTGCCAGCTATAAAAATCTCCCACAATTGTTGTATAAATAGACATTACCATCCCCACAACAATTATCACCACAACACACACACAAAAGATAACCAAATATTTCTTTCTTTAAAGTTTTTTCTTCAGACACAAGTAATGGAGGCAATGAAGATGAAAATGATGGTGGCTCTTATGGTTTTTGTGGTGGCTTTTTCAGCCATGGGAAAGGCGGTGGCCACCACCGTGGAAGCTCCGGCTCCAAGCCCAACTTCTGATGCTACTTTGTTTGTACCAGCATTGTTTGCATCTGTTGTAGCTTTGGCTTCTGGTTTCATCTTTTAAAACCAAAACTCACTTTTATCATTCTTTTTTCTCTCTATTATTTATTTAGCTGTATTTGTTAATTAGTGTTTATGAGATCTGATTATATTGTTGTAGAGTGTAACATTCTTTATGTATTCATCTGTCTCTCTATGGTCGATCTTGTCTTTGATTAACTCCTAAAATCCAATTAAAAGCATAACATGACTGGTCCAGTTACAAAAAAAAAATATCAAATTTCAGAGATTTGGGTTCACAGAACAATTAATAAGTGAAAAATGAGCTGTATTTGGAAAGTTGCGTGGAGAGGCACTATAAAGTAGACATTATTAACATTTTCATGTTGGTGTTATTAAGCTTCAAGGCAAAATGAGTTTCCATGTGACACTAAAAGTAGAAGCTGAACCCACAATAAATGATATCTCATGAACAAATATAAAAACTTAAGCTAATGGTGCAAACTGATCAACTCCTAATGGTTTCGATCTTAGAGTTCAACCCAAAATTATGAGTGACAAACATTTAATTATGAGAAAGCTCAAGCAATAGGAGTCCACTTTGCATACTGGACCACCCACTCACTCTGTATAATAGAACGAATAATTGAGTATGTGGTAGGAATCAGAGAGAATCTGTTAAAGAGTCATGTGATGAATAGTAAGAATGGGACCATACGCAATAGCATGTTGTGCTTTCCTGGAAACAGAGACAAACGCATTTCTTCTTATGTTTCCTGAGACTCACAAGTTCAATAAATACACCACTTCGCTCAGAGTAATATCTTAAGAAAAAAATAGTTTACCAGATAAGGAACAGAAGAGAGGTCTCTTATAAACACCTAAGAAAGTTGCAAGCGAGAAAGAAGAAGAGAAACTTTTGAGAACTGAGTCTACTGTCAGAATCTTCAAATAACTCTTACAAGAGTCAAGGTTCATGATGTGACAGATCAAGAAGTTTGCCCTGAGAAACCCAATCAACAATATTGTGCCTAATGTACAGAGGAAGGTCAAAATAAGAATTACAAATACATAGGAGTTAAAAAGAAACTAACATATGCACCTAAAGTGAATCAGAGCAAGCCACAGTTGCTAATTTTTACAGATTTCCATAAGCACCAAATCAAAACCTCAACTAAATCTACTTGATCTACACACATTTCTTCCTACTTGTATAGCACTGGTGAACTTAGCCCCACAAACCTAAGTGGCCTAAAAATATGACATACTACTCGGGTCGTGCAGCATGTTCCTGCTTTGTTCAAACTCCTCACTTATCTGGTAGCTTAGAGAGTTCTTTGTCCGCAAAATGAAGCAGACGTCTCAATCTCAGAACCATATCACAATGAAATGGCAACGCCGTCCGTCTGTCCAGATATGCTGGACTAACTGTCATCCATGATAAACCATGGAGTTCTGCCGCAATTGACTCAAGGATAAGATGGCTTTCAATTTCAAAATCTCTAGTCTCTTTGGTCCCTCCTCCCTGCTTTATGATTCCTTGAAGAATTTTATCATGAGCGTTGTCATAACCACCATAATAGTCTATCAGACTAACTGAGAGAACTGATGGCCATTCTTCTTTCATGTTTATTCTCGAGTCTTTTCTCATGGAAGGCACAGCTTTTGAAGCAACAAATCCAGTAGACAAGGGGATTGCACAGCCTTTGCTATGAAGGAGGTGAGCAAGCGGAGGTGATTCTGCAGTCAAACATGTAGGAAGTTGAAGAGGACTTGGGTGAAGAAAGCGCATGTTGGGTGATGGTATCATCATGTAAGACAAAGCCGTTGACCCAAGTGACTTTACAGGGGTGAAACCTTCAATGTAATTTACTGAACTCATGCCAGTACTGCTCTGGCCTCCCCCTACACAATTGCGCAAAGTCAGCATCTTGCTCCCTTATGAAATTTTAAATAATTGATCAACACTAGAAAACTGACCAGGAGATACAAGCTCAGCCGGAAGAACAAAATGCAGAGAATGATCAAGTGAAATAGAAGCAAAACTTATGCTGTGAACCCACTGAAACAAACCCCTTGGAGTAGCAGAAATAGTTTGCCCACCCATTATCTGCTTTCTTCCAGCAGATTGCCCCATACTGGCTTTCACAAAGGTGGATGGCTTTGCATGGGAGCTGTAGAGTGTGCTAGCTGACGAGGTTCTCTCTTGAATCAAACTCAGATCCTGCTGTTGCAAGGAAGATCCATTGCTATTGGTGGCAATGCCAGAAGGTGCAGCACGCCGAAGTTGAATAGGCCACCTTTTAATCTCCGGACCTCCAGCCGAATAAATCGCCTTTTGCCACTCTGTTATATCAGTTGCAAGCAGACAACAGAACGAGAATCATTGTAACATGCAATACTAGAGAAATCTAATTTGGAATAAGAACGAGATGAATTTTAATATCAAGAACAGGATGTAAGGGTAAAAGAGATGAATAAAAGCTTACCCATATATTCAAGCTCGAAGAAATTCCCAATGCGTGTGATGACGAAATCCCTTGGTTTAAAAGATCCATTGTCAGGGGAGGAACACGCCTGTAGTATTTGACATCCCTGTTGCAGAACTTGAACAAAAAGGCACTGCAGCCCTTTCGTATCTTGTCTACTGCTAATTCCACCAAAGGGAAATATGTGGGTGTCAAGCAGTTCACCCCTGGAATCCGTCCAGATGCTTACAAGCCATCTCCAGTCCTCTGTCCATCCGTAACAGCAATGTAAACTTGGAATAGCTTTTCCTTCAAGCTGGGATGCATTCCCCTGGGAGCTTGATCCCGAAGTTATACCTTCCATTGAATTCACGCCCGATCCAGAGCCTCTGCCACCATCCTCAGATATTGCCTTTGAAGACTCGGATCCCAGGCCGCCGAAAGTAGGTGAAACTCCACGCTCCACAGAGCCAGGCTCGGACAGGATAAAAAGCGGTTCAAATAAGTAGAAATTTTCATCATTTAGGTGAAAATCTCCATTTCTGTTTGGGTCGCAGCTTAATCCTCCAGATCTTGGTATTTGCCAAGAACTATCCCAACCCGTTCTCATACTAACATCAATTTCACCATCTCTAGGATGTGTAGAACCCGTCATTCGAGAACCAACACAGTCTTTCCAGATTCCCGAAATAGAGTTCATTGGTGCCAGTGCTGAAGAGGATCTGCTTGATAAAGATGATGTGAGAACTGCATCATTAGGAATTCCTCGTGAAATTCTACGAGCTTTATTATACACGGAAAAAGCAGTATCCTTGAGAATGACGAGCTCATTAAAGCTTGGACTTGTTATCCGAAAAATAGAATCAACAGACACCACTTGTAGAACTAGTTTAGGGACACTAAATCCTGAAAGCACTGGAATGTGAGCTATCGATGCTTCGTCTACAGAAGCAGAACTACCAAATGCTCTTGCAACCTGACTGTTCAGTATGGATCTCTTGTCTCTATCTGACTGTATTACTGATCCAAGTGCTATAGATGATTCTACTATTGTCCTTAAAACTGCCGAAGGGTCAGGAAATGGACACACTACATACACTACCTACAAGAAAAGTAGAAGCCAACCAAGTATCAACAGCTAAAATTGGTAGAAGTGGACAAATAAAAACATATATCAGTTACCATATGTATTTTCCAAGTCATACTTACCATACAAGGACTACCTGATCCTTCTTTCTGGTTTGTGTAAAGGTAAGGCCCCAGCTTTAGACCTTTCAGCGCTTTTGATAAAGACTTCAGATAGCTACTCACATTCCACCCATTCGACAGAGACAAAAAATAATCACTGAGAGATCCCAGAAGCGATGTGTTATTGCTTTCAATCTTCATTGATTGAGGGCAATCAAGAAGAACAAATCCAGAAGACGATAATTTCCCAGATTCCGTTTGATGTGCCAAGCTATGTGGCAAATGGGTCCCCAGCCTGCACGTCTCATAAACTATGCAACAAAAGGAACATCAGCTAAGAGAATGTCAGAACTTTGTTCCTCTAAGGTTTAACAGAAGCCAGGGCCTATTATGTTTAAGTACAACTCCTTTCACAATTGATAAATACATGAACTCACCAGTTCCAAGTTGCTTAAAGAAATCAGCAGCAGCACAGGTTAAAGGATCAATATCCGGGCATACAACAGTAAAGTTAATCTGTGAAACATAACAAAAAACAATCACATTTTAATGGAGAAGATAAGAAATTGGAATCATTTGCAGGAAACCAAAAGCATATCGTTCAGACGAATTCCTTAAAAGCTCACATTTTTTGGTAGAGCATATGGCTCAAGAGGGGCCTTTTCCCAATGCTGCAGGGAGTTTGTTGATAACTTAAGCCAGTCATCTTGGTATCTGTCACAGGGAAATTATGCATGTGAAAGCTCTAAATATCAACAACGTCGTATGTAATAAAATTCCAATATTTTCTAACAAAACGAAATCATGTATACTTCTAGAAACAACCCAATCGCAAGGACATCTTCAGCAAGACAAAATTCTACAGAAAGAACTTTAACATTCTGAATGCTAAAAGAACAGAAAGACATCTGAATACATACCCAACAAGTATAGCAGGTGATGGAAGAACACAAAGTGTAGGTCGTAGTAGTTCTGAATTGTATATGTCTTGGCACTGAGCACTCTCCTCTACTTTCCCACCATCTATTGCATTTAACAATGATTGTTTGTTAATACTATAATTAATAACAGAATTATGAGAGATAAGGACATGTATGCACTCTTAAATATCAATTAACCACATCAGAAACAGTAGAGTTCAACGAGACGACAAGCCAGTGTGAGACTGAATAATAATCGGAGTTAGGGTCCCACCTTCACCCAAAGCTGACTCAGCAGTAGATCCCTCAGAAATAGTTCCTCCATCTCCTGATTGATTTCTGCCCTTGCACCAATCTGTGACAGATAATGGGCCATCTGACTGACCAAATGCAGATTTCAGAGCTGTTTTGATGTCAGATTGCAGTAGAGTAATGACAGAAGAAGGAAAAACCTGGAAAAATATAGCTGTAGAATCAGGTTTGTAATGACTAACCGTATCAAACTGTACCATTTAAAATAACCAGCAGTCGCATAGAGAAGACAAGAGGCAGCATCAAGAGATATACGAACAAGATCAAAGCTTTGTAACATAAATCTATGACTAATTACTATTTCCAGCCACAACTAATCATTAAGAACAACAAAAAGTCAAGCACCCTCATTTTGAAAGCTTACCTCAGCAGAAAGGGGGTCAACTAGCTTGACACCAGCAATGTCCAGAGAATGGCAGGAAGCCAAAGTTCCCCCACAACCTGCATGGCCAGCAGCGGGTCCACACGACAGTTCCCGTCTCCATAACTCTTCTAGTGCAAGCCAGCCATAAGGTCCATCTCCACAATCTGAATCCAAAGCTAAATCAACAAAAGAAGTAGCTTGCTGAACAAGAAGCGCTATTCCATCTAGGAGCTCCTGCAGTGGCTGCCTTTGACCATAAGATAGCAAGCTGTCTTCATTAAATGAACTATGGGGCAAGGACGAGCCTGCGTCAAAATTTTGCGAGCTAGCAGGTTTTGCTGTTTTCGGGACTGAAACAGTCCGCCACACGCCAACTGGTGCACTCATGTGGCCATCGGACATTCCACCATCAAAATCTCCTGCAATTCTAGTGGGTATATCTTTCTTATATAACTCGTTCCTTGCAGATATGTTGTCTGTCAGAGTACTAGGCTCATTTTTCGGCAGCTGATTCAAGAAAAAGTTTCCACTAAGCCTAGTCAAACTAACAGGTGAGGGTTGCTTTAACGAAACAACTATGTGCCGCATCCTACATAAGAAAGCCTGGAACATAATGCTTCCCACGTCAGTTGCCAGCAAGGTCTTC
The DNA here is from genome assembly GCA_900406425.1 of Iberis pinnata. Taxonomy (NCBI): domain Eukaryota; kingdom Viridiplantae; phylum Streptophyta; class Magnoliopsida; order Brassicales; family Brassicaceae; genus Iberis; species Iberis pinnata. The sequence goes on from OVBE01000978.1 coordinate 6,427, forward strand.
GAAGATAATAAAGTACTAACAACAGCAGATATACCATCAGTCTTTTTCCCCTGTACAGTCTTCACACTGTTAGCAGCAGTATAGTTTGAGTATTTCAATTGAGATACACCCTCCTTTGTACCATTGTTGTCACTGAGTACAATAGGTAGCTTATCATGTTGGTCCTTTCTGCCCTCTACTTGAGTGTAATACTTTGTCGAATGAAGCAAAGTTCTACCATCATTGTTACCAATGAATCCTTTTGATCCAAGCAAAATCTTATCACTTGATCCATCAAAATTAGTGGCAGGTGGTGTGGCTCCATAGATATAGTTACTAGTTATTGAATTTGAACTCTCTACTTTATGAGATTTGGGAAGATATGGGCTTCTAAAAAATGTTGAGGAGATCTCACTCGTAGGTGCTTGTACAGCTCCATACTCAGGAGCAAAGGTCATCATAGCTTCTGCTTTCATCAAATGATCAAACTCACCAGTAGATGTGCTTGACATTTGATTTAAAGGAACTGAAGTGACACTGCTGTTGAGGACTTCTTGACTTTTGATAAGGCACTCATCTACGATAGGGGGAGTAGGATTAAAGCTCTCAAAAGAGGAAAACCCAACCGGCAAAGTAATCTGGTCTGATACATCCATCATATCCACTGGACTAGAACCTACATCAGCAGAATCTGGAGGGAACATGATCGCATGCGACTCTGCTGTTCCCGGTGGCTACACACACATAACATACAAGTTGCTTTATTAGATAAGGAGTGAACACCAGAGGCAATATGAGCACATCATAATAAGAGGAATGACAGGAAGGGGGAAAGGGAGGCACAAAACAATTCTGAAATGGGAATTACCTCCCCAAAAGGTAAAGCATCGTTCTCAAAGAAATCACCAAAGTCTCCAAACTCCGAAAGAAGTGCCTGGATATCCATGCCAACTCCTCGATCATCATCATCATCATCATCGTCATCATCCCAGTCCCAGCCATCATTCCCAATGCCTGGGATGCTAATTTATAAGTTTTAGAGGAACAAAATCCTGACTTATATGCTTTTTGCATAGGTGAATTAGCAACAGTACCTACTTGACCGAATGACTCTGCCATCCCTGTTCGTGGCCGCTTAGAACCCTGCAAAGATGTTATGTTACCTTATTAGTTACGCTCACGAACTTATATACAATAAGGATCAATACAATATACGATGTTCATTTATTGTAACAAGCATGTTAGTGATACAATAAAAAATTCAGTTTCCCTGTCAGTGCCATGCAATCTTCACGCTTGTCATAGATAAAAGCCATACCATTTTTGGGCGATCATCATTACAAGTTAAACCAGATTGCCTACAAGTCAGAGAATCTGCATCTGCGTCAAGGTCACCACTTCTTGAAGTCATCCTCCAGCCACTCCCAGTAGAGGCGCTACTTGTTGAACTAATGCTACTATTACGGCTACTACCGCTGCTATTATAACCATCTTTTTCATAAAACCCATCACTCTTAGTTCCAAGTGCTCCAAAGAAGTCAAAGTCACCAGCCCTGCATAAATTATAGTATAAATGTTCTGAGTCACGAGGATTGCACAATAGCCGGTTTCTCAGAAAAGTTAGGAATTGCATTTCCGGACCTCTGTTTTGTGAGTTCCCTCAAAATATAAGATATAGACTCACCAGTGCATAAATAATGATGAGCCGGCCAGTGATGGTCCTATCCAGTTTTGAAGCCAAAATCTGCAAGTATGATTTCACCTTGGATCAGCTCCAAGCTGAAGAAGAATCATATGTATTACATCTATTTCACGTTGATCCTTTGTAACATAGGTCTGAAACAAGTCCTAGAAACATTCTTACTATGATCCTACAAAGTTAATTTTTCTGAATACATACATGCACAATCTAACAAAATTGTAGACAAATTCTGTAAAAACAAAATAAATTGCCCAAATGGCGAATCTGGATCTTCACTTTAGGAACTAAACAAAGTCTAATAACCTTTTCACCTTAATGTTTACCTTTTAAGAGAAAATTTAGCAAATGATGACTGCAAGATTGGCACAAGCACTGCCTCAGCTGGATATATGAATTTTTTTTCACATACTGATAATAGATCTGGTTGTCCTTTCCGGTGATCTTTACTGCCAACTGAAGGTTCAGGACACTGATTATGGGGCAAGTTAACTGCAAAGGTCGAATTAGGTTGACTTGTGTGGTCGTTTATATTTTGGCAGCAACCAAGGGTAACTTCCACGTAACAATGATTACTATTTATCGGACGGCATCCACGACCAGTGTGGGAAGGGAGACCAATATATCCACTAGAAGTCCTTACATTTCCAGAACTGTCAAAAAGATTCTTAGATTAGTTGAGAAAATTGCTTTCAGCAGATTAACAGTTATGTATTTCACAATAATTCGACTTGGACACTGGCAAGCATCCAATGAATTCTACCTGAAGTAGACTTTCTTGACAAGGTCGTTAGGACAGAGTGCAGTGAGACTGCCACGCATACCATGAGGAGAAACAATCACTGGTGGGAATAACATAAACCTGTGAGAGGCAATTCTAAAAAGAAAAAGCTCCTATCTTTCTCGAAGCATGTATGAAAGGCACAAGCATCATTTCAGGTCTTAATTCAAAAAATCTGGCTTGAAAAAGCTACACGTAGCATAATCTATTATCCGCTCTAGGCCAACCCAGAAAGAGAAACAATAAATAAGCTCTAGTGCCATGCAAAAGTATGAGATATTATGTTCTACTAGCGTAAATTAGGAAGCACTAGACAACTATAGCTTCTCTTTAGACACGAATGCATTGAACATTGTGTTTAAAAAGTTTTTTGCTCTGAACTTATTCACTAGTATATCAGTACAAAGCAGGAAGAAATCAACTGTTCCGTCAAATTCTTTTAGTTTACCGTAAAGAAGTAGCACAATTTAGCATACCAAGTGATAAAAAGACTAACCTGGAAGCCTATAACTAGAGTTCTTCAAAGAACTCCTTAATAGTCTTTCAGCATCGCCACTTGAAAGAGTCCGCACATTCCTTCACGAATAAAAATTAAAGTTAGTTTCACATTAACTATAGGAGGCACTAATCATAATCTTAAACATATCTAACAAATAGCTTTACGGACTTGGCAGATATAATAACATGGACAAAAACTGCCTCTTCAGTAGCAGCAAAGATGAATTCAACAGTAGGTTGCCCCCTCCTGCATAAATATCAAAGGCACATTAGCCAGGATTACACACACCTAGTCATAGACTGCATCCGGTTTTCAAGAGTTTCACTCAAGAAACAAAGGTCTTGCATACAAAAATTTAATGAAAAGTCAAGCAATAGAATGAGATATGGTCGAAAATCGAGGAAAACTATTCCTTTTTTCAAGGGTAACAGTTCAAAAAATTATCTCAGCGATTATCACTTAGATGGCAAGAAGTTGCCACCTCAAATATTCTTCACTTTGATGGCTGAATTTTGAGAATACGTCTCCAAATCTCATGTAGGATATCCCGGTTAATGCTCTGTCAATATCAGTATAAGAACATTTTAAATAATAATTCAACCCATTATGATCCTTAATGTGATAATTATGCCTGATATCACTAAAAACTAACCTTTCAATGCAATTACGTAAAGACTGTGAAAAGGCAACTGATATCTCTTCAGAGTCCCCAGGTGCTACCCAAACTCCCGATGCAACAACTTTCAACAAGACAAGGAACAAAAAGTAAAGACATGATTACCAAGATAGGCATAGACAACAGGCATATGCACCGAACAGTCATAATCAGAATAGAGATAATGTGTTTGATTAAAGCAAATTTACCTCTAAGCTTTGACACTGCAGCCTGAGCTTTTTCGGCGACTGATTGATGACGCCCAGGAAGAAAAAGCCAAAGCTTGATCTTTTCATCTGAGGAGCAGCAAGGCCAAGAGAGGAATAATTCAAGGTCAGATACAGTTAAAAGGTTACAAAATTTGACAACCAGAGTGTAGTTCAGCTTTACCAGGATTGTATAAACCTTGAGATGGATCCCAAGGTCCAACAAAAGAATTGGTCCAAGTGCTCAGAAAACCTTCCTTCTGCAACCGTAGATGAGAGGATAGCACAAGATATGTTGCAACATCATTCTGCTCAGCTCGTGAACTGAAATCTCCAGAATAATTAGTAAACTGTCATTAAGAAAGACCAACTGAGAAAAGCTCAAAGTAATAACCTTCGATCAGAGCCAGGGTTCAGCTCAGTTTCACTTGGAAGAAACTGAAACCAAGAAACGTTATGCAGACCTCCCTGTGGAAATTCATCACGTATTGGGAATTAGTCAAATTATTAGAAGACACCAAAGCTCAAATTATCAATAAACCAATTTTGCCACAAAACAACAGAGTAAAGTTTTGGAATGAGAAGGAAAATATATAATAGAAAACTTACAATTCTGAAAACATTAGTCCACATCATTTGAGAATAAGAACAAGTTCCAATTATAAGCTAAGAATCATTACTCGATGAAACCCAAAAATTATAGACCTGAAGCGAGGTTTATCTCTCCCTGATCAAAAATCTCCAGTTCACGTCAAAATCATCTCAAGACGAAAATTTTAATTTTCTCTCTGGTGATTTCGTAAAACCAGATCCAAACGCGCCATTTAGGGTTTTTTTTTTTCCAATAATTTTAGTGTTTCTAATTTTACTTTTCTTGGCCCAATTTGTTTTTGTCTCCAGGCCCAATGTTTTTTTGTTTCCTTTTCCAACGTTTCTTTCGGAACTAACCTTTCTTTTAAATGTTAGTAGGTGTTTTCACGTGCTATCATATTTATAAATTTGTTAAGTTTGTACTGAAATTTTTTAAAAAAAACTTAAGTTTGTTATTTAGTTTGTAGGCACATTATTGGAGGTATGGTATATAACTTTTTTGCATAAAAAGTAATGTTTTACAGAATATACATTGGAAAATGTTTATGTAATAGTGTTTGTTTGTAAAATATTTTAAAAAGATTTATGTTTCTCATTATATAACATGATTTTTTTAGCATAATGAGAATATGAAAGTAGTATTTTTTTAAATAAAAATAAAATTTTCTTATATGTTTTTGTGTATATTAATTTTCTTAACACTTCAATTTTGAAGCATTTACACTTATAAGAAGAAAAGTATTTAAAGTAGTGGATGAAAAATAAATAATGTTAATTTTTTTTTTTAACTTCCGGAAAGGTGAGGCAAATGTACAAGAGAAGAAAACAGGGGAAATAAAACAGAGTTAAACAGGACAGAAAACAAAAACAAGAGATAAAGAAAGCTTCAAAGCATCACACTTAAGCGGAATCTGCATCGATGACTTCTTCAAGCCAAGCAGGTCCTCCTCAAGAGATGTAAGACTGAATACGCCTGTCTTTAGTTACACTTAGAGCAATTGCTGAAGCAACACGATTAGCAGACGGAGGCTCAAAAGAAAAGGAGTGATTCGGAAGAGCCTCGAGAGAAGATAGGATGGACTCCAGCCAATATTGATACTTCGGCCAAAAGGAAGGTAAGGTTAGAGCTTCAAAGAGATCCTTGTTATCCACCGCCAAGATGATATTATCCAAGTGAGTGACCAGAAGACAATCTATAACCCAAGACAAGCAGATCAGAGAGGCTTCGAAAGGAGATGCAGGTGAGTCCAATGCTGAGCGTCCGTGAAACAGGGGAAGTCCTCTATGGTTTCTTATGATCCATGCTCCTCCACAAAAATCCAAATTGTGTTTCCAAGAGGTTCCAATATTACATTTAACTGAATCTGGCAAAGGTGCAATCCATTTTGTTTGAGCAGGGATTGAGGCTGAAGCCGAGTTATCAGGGTTTGAGACTTTAGCTTGGTGCCAAGCACATATGTCTTATTGAGCTGATAGCAAGATGTGTTCAGGATTTAAAGGAATGTGATTGAAAATCCAGTCATTTCGTCATTGCCATATATACCAGATTATCCACGGTTAGGGGACCTTAGTAAAATTGGGAATGGATTTATCCTTTTCAAGCGACAAAAGGTAATCCAAATTTGTGTAAAGAGAGCTAAAAGTGAAACCCGGTGATAGTGCTGGGAGCTTAGCCAAGGTCCATGTTCTTCGCGCAATAGGACAATAAAAAAGAATATGGTTGATGGATTCCTCTGAGTATGAACAAACTGGACAAATTGGGTTAACACTGAAGCTTCTTGATCGTAATCTATCCGCTGTTGCAAGAGCTCCGGACAAGGCTTTCCATAAAAACACTTTAATTTTAGGCAAAGTGTGCACTTTCCAGACTGCATTCTTCAAGTTATCCAAGGAGGGTTGTAAGCATGCCGTGAGGTTTGAAGATTGAGATTCCAGCCTCTCTGCTAGCGCATAGCCGCTCTTCACCGTATATCCCCTATTTTTAGTGAACCGCCAGGCTTCCCAATCAGGTTTATGAATGGCAGGCTTCAAGGATTTGATAATGTGGACATCCTCCGGGTAGAATAAAGAGACCAAACGAGAGTCGTCCCAAGTGCCCGAGACAGGATCAATTAACTCTGAGACCTTAAGTGCCACATTGAGGGTTACATTAGGATTGAGTGGAGCTCTTGGCGGAGAGAGTGGCAGCCATGGTACAGACCAAACAAACGTTTGGGAACCATCACCTATGACACGATATAGGCCCTTGTCTAGCAATTTTCGACGTGCAAGATGCTTCGCCAAACAAAGGAAGGTTGAGCACCTTTTTTAGCCTGGAGAAATTCAGCATTAAGGAAATATCTGTGCTTAAAAACCTGGGACAACAAACTTTCAGGATCCGACAAGAGTCTCCAAGCCTGTTTTGCTAGAAGTGCTTGATTAAAAAGTTCTAGGTCTTTAAAACCAAGTCCTCCTGCGTTTTTTGGACAACGGAGATCTTTCCAAGATTTCCAATAAATAGGTCTCTTACCCTGAGAAGTGTTCCACCAAAATGCTGACATAACACTAGTTAATTTCCTTGTGGGGGATTTAGGCAATTGGAAGCATGTCATAGCATAGACAGGTAATGCCATTACAATAGATTTAATAAGTACATCTTTTCCTCCTTGAGAAAGAAATTTTCCATACCATCCATTAAGCTGAGACTCCAACTTGTCTGAAATAAATTGTAACATTGTTCTCTTCAATCCACTAAAGCACTCAGGTAGACCCAAGTAAGTATCAGCCCCTCCCTCCTTTTGAATATGTAGTAGATCTTTAATTTGTTGCTTCAAAAGTTGATCAACTTTATCACCAAACGTAATCGAGGATTTATTAAAATTGATTAGTTGTCCTAAGATCTCTCCATACTTGTCGAGACACTCTAGGATTGCCTCATAATCATGTAAACTGGCTCGACACATAAAGAGTGAATCGTCTGCGAAAAGCAGGTGATGTATTGAAGGTCCTGGAGTAGCTAGTTGTATACCTTGTATTCTTCCTTGAGATTCTGCTTGATTAAGGGAATGAACCAAGGCTTCGGCACAAATAATGAAAAGTAAAGGCGAGAGAGGATCTCCCTGCCGTAAACCTCTCTCTGGTTTAATGAAACCATGTTCCTGACCATTGAGAATCATTGAATAGGACATTGTAGTAATACAAGCCATTATCCAAGAGATCCATCGTAAATCAAAACCCAAAGAGATGAGCATCTCTTCTAAAAATTTCCATGCAACCCTATCATAGGCTTTAGACATATCGGTTTTTATTGCAAGATGGGATTCTCAGCATAGAGGATTTGTTTGGAGTCCATGAATTGCCTCATGAGCAATCAAGATATTATCCGAGATGAGTTTTTTGGCCACAAAGGCGCCCTGAGTTTCTGAAATTATCTGCGGTAGAATAGGGCGAAGTCTGTTGCATAAGATCTTTGACAAGATTTTGTATGGGACCGAGCACAAACTTATAGGTCTAATTTCCGTCATATGTTTAGGAGAAGACACTTTCGGAATCAGAGCTATATTAGTGAAATTCCATTCTACAGGGAAAGCTCCATAAACAAAAAAACTCATTAATCTCTTTAAGTAATTGATCCTTCACGAGAGGCCAAAATCGCTGGAAGAAGAGACTTGTCATGCCGTCAACGCCAGGGGCTTTGCTTGAGTCTATACCGAAAACCGCTGTTCGGACCTCTGTTTCTGTCACCTTGGCAATTAATTTCCGGTTCATTTGAGCAGTCACTTTAGGGACAAAAGAGGATAAAAGTGAAGATGAACTCGTCGGGTTTGAAGATTTGAACAGATTACGGAAAAAAGATACAGCGATTTCCCCCTTAGATCCTTCCTCAAAATTTTCGTTTCCAGCATCATCTATAAGCATTTGAATTATGTTGCACGATCGCTGGGACTTGACACTACTGTGGAAAATTTTTGAATTTTGATCACCCGCTTTTAACCATTTCTGCCGACTTCGTTGTCTCTAGTAATCCTCTTCCTGTAAATAAGCTGAGAATAGCTAATTCTGTAAATGATTCATTAAATCCGCATTTGGGTCTCGTTTTGAAGATTCCGAGTCTAAACGTTGTCGCAGTTTATCGATTCTCAATCCAGAATTCTGGGGATTAACTCTTTTCTACTGTGAAAGCCCTCTGCGACAGTTGGCGATCCTTTCAAAACAGAGTTCGAAGTCTGACTAGTATTCCAACAGTCATTCAAAATCGCAGTAATTTCGGGATTAGAGAGCCATCTGCGATCGAAAGAGAACTTGCCTCAGAAAGTATGAGATTCGTGAGAGAACTTCAGGAAAAACGGACGATGGTCGGATTCCACTCTATCAAAATATTGAACGTGGCTTCGAGGGAATAAATGGAACCATTCCAAATTACCGAAACTGCGATCAAGTCGGCATTGAGTCCAAATTCTGTTACAATATCCTGCCCAGGAGAATCTATTGCCAGTGCTACCGATTTCTATCAAGTGGCAGCTACTTATGATATTGCGGAAAGTCCAGAAAGTACGGTCTTCTCGTGTTGGCCCACCCAATTTCTCGGAATTATCCAGGATATCATTAAAGTCCCCGAGGACTACCCAAGGTCGATTTCGGTTTAAACCTAAATCCCGGAGCCTTGCCCAAGACCGCGCCCGAAGACTGTGATTTGGCTCACCGTAAATGAATGTGAAGAAGATGTATGTTGAGCCCATTCTCATCTTGGTGTCTATGTAACGACGATCAGCAAATAGAATAGTGAGATCAATACTATTTTTCTAGAACAGAGCCAATCCTCCACTTAAACCAATCGGATCCACAGTAAACAAATTATCATAACCAAGTCCTCGTTTCAGATTTTCAAGGACTTCTACAACATTTTTTTGTTTCCTGTAGGAACATTAAATCTGGGAAATGCTTCCGACGCAATTCCCTTAGACGTCGAACTGTCGGGTTGTTCCCAAGACCCTGACAGTTCCAACTTAGTGTACTCATGATGACTCAGACGGAGTGAGCGCCAGAGCCTGCTCACCTACCGTCTGTGATAAAGAAGAAAATAGGGTCACCGAAGGGAGTATCTTCTTAGTTGGAGATTCATCAGAAATAGAAACACCTCCAACACGTTTTCGCTTGTACATTTTGATCTCTTCACTATCAATGTCCTTCATTACATCTCCTGGTTGATGTTGCAAATCATCCAGGTCAGTGATGTTACGATGAGGCATGATGGTAGGAAGAAGGTTCTTCTTGGCATGTCGGATCCATTTATTTGGTCGTTTGCGACGAGCCTTGCCGAGGGCTGAAATCCCGGTGACCTCCAGCTGGTTAGAGCTAGAGAAAACCGTAGGATTACCTTTCAAGACAAAAGTCGGGGCATTGGACTCACACAATGAGTGACCCCTTACAGGAACAGGAGGCTTTTAGACCACCATACCGCTCGAGAGAGTACGAGGGAATAGAAGTGATTGATTATCTCCATAATTAAAAACCATGCCTTTTCCTTTTGCTAAGTCAAGGACTAGCAAGGGAGGTTTGCTTGATAATTCTCGTAATTTAGCTTCAAGGTTTGCTTGAATTTGAAGAAATCTCGCTTGACGCTCGGAAGGATCATTAACTGAGAGATATTGTAGTATGGCATTCTGTTCTTCAGTGGATATTCCTGTCGGGAATTGAGGGAATCCTGGTGGTCCCGAGGAGAAAACCGAGATTGTGCTGGTTTGATTAAATTCGGGAGAGCTAAGAGGTTGTTTGGAGTTGGACTGAATCACATTAGCCTGAGGTGAGAGGTTAGTATCTTCAACATTTGACAGTAAAAGAGGGCATGACGATGCTTCATGGGTGATCCTTTGGCAAAAGAGACATCATTTTCTGATTTTCTCATATTCAAGATTGACATATGCGATTCGACCACAAGGTAACTCAATTGATATTGATTTGAAAACAGGTCTACAGACATCAAAAGTAATTTGAATTCTTGTGTAATCTTGTGATTGAGATTCTTCAGGGTTGTAGGCAATTTCCTCAACTTTGCCAAGTATATCCCCTACTGTCTTGATGGTTTCGATGTTGAAAGAGTCTAGAGGGATGTTACGAAGCCACACCCAAACCTTCATGTAGCACATATAATCTTGAGGTTGGTCTGGAATCCAACGATCCACTGTGATCATCCAATCGTCAAAGGACCAAGATCCTCTCAACATTACAGTTTGGATATCTAGCTCTTCATCAAAGACAAATTGAAAGGTGGCCTTGGAGAGAGCAAATCCCCTAACTTTACCCTCTATTCTCCAAATTTTGGGCATTTTGATGATGAAGCGAGACATGTTCTGTTTATCCAGGTTTAACACCCTTCCGATAACACTGTTACGCAATCGTTGAGCTAAATTGGAAACTAAGCCCTTCAGAACTCTGATCGGGGAATCATCTTCAATGGAGAGTTGGTTTAGAGCAGAATCTAGTTGATCTTCCATGGAAGGAAGACCTAACGAGGAAGAGAAAGAGCAAGGCGAGGCGAGACAATGAGAGGAAACAAAAAGGAAAAGCGATATAAAAGGTCGAGAATGGAGGGCTAATGCAGATGTATACTCGGATTAACACCAAATTGGAAAGGGATCGGAAGAGGAGAGTGGAAGAGGCGGTGGTAAGCTCATTTTCCGGTGGTGAATATAACTGCCAAGTGGAAGGGACTTAGAATCGTGCTCCACTCCTTAGAGAGAGAATTATAAATTTAGTTATTGCCCATTTCATTATAAATGATGTTAATTTATAAAATGAAAAGTATTTTTTAATATTTAAATAATTAATAAATTTATGGATTTACATTTTCCAAAGTTAATATGATGATGAAAATTATTGGAAATTATATGTAGAAAATTTATACTTTTAGGGAGTTATAATTTTTATGGTTAATAGGATTTTAATTGTCATAAATTTAGGGAATTACAATTTTTGTAGTTACATTTACTATTCAAATAAAAATGAGTTCTCACCAATATTTCTAGTTAAAACCTAATAGTTTTTAACAATAAACCCCTTTATACACATTTAATCATAAAAAAATCCATAGTGGAGAATGAAAAATAGAGTTTTCATTTAGTTTTGCTTGTTAGGTGAAAGTACAATTTATAAATTTTGAAACTCCAATGAATATGAGAAAAAGATTGTAACTGAATAGATTTTCATATCATCGTGAAAATTAAAATTCTAAAAAAGCATAAAATATATATCATATAGTTTATGTGGAAAATATCATATAGTCTCTAAAAGTAAATTTTGGAATCAAAATATTAGAACATAAGTATTTTAATTATTTTTTCAATCCATGCAAAAATATAAAAAATCATAAAACTGAAAACACTATAAATTCTACAGTAAATGATTTATAAATAGAAATTTAGAACTGAAATCTTGTCGTCTTCTTTTTGAATTGATTTTCTTAACTCGTGAAAGAGCATGAAAGAACAAATTGAATTTATAAATTTTAAGATATAGTGGATGAGGAAGAAAAGTTGTTAATTTATAAGATGACAAGTATATTAAGTTATGTTAAGAAAATTAATAAATTTAGAGAGTTATAATTTTTAATCGATATATTATCGTTTTCTTTCGAATTGCTTATCTTAACCCGTGAAAGAGCATAAAAGAACAAATTGAATTTATAAATTTTAAGATCTAGTAGAGGAGGAAGCAAGGTTGTTAATTTATAAGATGACAAGTATCTTAAGTTATGTTAAGAAAATTAATAAATTTAGGGAGTTAGTGAATGTTATTTAATTGAGCACTAAATTACATTTAGTGGGGAAGTGTAAAGGTCTTGGAATTATGTAATACAAATTACTATTTTAAGTCATGTTAAATTTATGCTAAATATATAGATATACTTTTATGCTAAGTTATGAGAAGTACAAATTTGGAGAGAGTCAAAATTATGTTGATATTTAATTTCATTGCCATTAGTTTATAGATTTCGCATGACAAAAAAAAACGCAGGGGTATTTCGGAGAAAATTTTGTCATTTGAGCACTTGATCGAGGGTTCGAACCCCCTGATTGCAAGATTTGAATCGATTTCTTTAAATAATCAATTCACATACGCGCGGATCTTGGGCTTTAATTACGACCCGGGTTTTATTTTTAATTTGTGTTGTAGAGGTCGTAAGTTCGAGCCGAGTATTTGTGTTAATATCTAAAGACCATAATTATTGTCAAGATTAAACTATAATTAGTTATGATTTTGGATAAGAAATCTTAAAGAATATTTAACGACATTGAATAAGATACATTGAACAATAAATAAAAAATCTTAAAACCCTAATCATTCAATTCGCAACTTCCTTATAAATACATTAGTAAACAAATAGCTATTCAACTTGCACCCATTCTTTTAGAAACTTTTCGTTTCGCATCTTCTTCGTAAGTGTTTATGAAGATTTCATATTCGTTTATATCATAGGTTTTTACGATACCTTTGTTTTCCAATTTTTTAAGTATTGGTATTGATCTACTTATAGAATATGGAAACACCATTGAAAGCAAAAGAAAAAGACTTCGATCTCCAAGAAGAACAAGGATCTAATGTTTATTCTTCGTTTTTTAGAATATTGATATTCATCTACATTATATTTTTGTTAGTTTATGTTTTATATATATTGTTAAGTTATTGATTATTTAGTTTATTTTTTTTTTCCGTAGTTAATAGAAATACCCGTTCAAGAAGCGAAAGAACAGAGTTTTATAGATGCATCAGAGGTATGTAATAAAATATTACATTCCGATATTAATGTTGTATTTAGTAGTTTATTGTTAGGTTCTTATAATATATAGTTATTATGTAGATCACAGTCACACCGTTCAAAAGGAATGGAAAAGGGATTGCAATTGAAGAACCCAAGGTTAGTCGGATAAAATTTTGGATCGATTATTAATTTATAATTTTGAGAATATATATTTCAATAAAATTACTAAAATAATTACATTGTAGGTAGCTGAAGATTTCCCGCATTATTCCAATACGGGAAAAAGAATGTCAATAATATCTCCATCTCAATTAGAGAAATTGAAGGTTGTGTCAACTGTAGTAAAACGAGCTAAAAAATAAGCAGAAGCATACTACAAGGGATGTATGTTTCGAATGAAGGAATATCAAGATGCTTATGAAAGTTCAGAAGTTCTAAGAACCAAGATTGCTAAGAGAGATGCAAAGATTTCGTTGCTTTATCGTTTGATTGGTTTTCGTAATTTTGACATCAGTAAAGAACTCGATCATCAAGAACAAAAAAAGGAAAAAGCTGAAGAATTATTGAAAAAGATAATAATTCCTAGGGGTGTCAAAATGGGTAATCCAACCCAAACCAACTCAAATCCAATTAAACCATTGGTTAAATGAGTTATGAGTCAACTCAATCCATTAAGCAAATGAGTTGGATCAACTCATTACCCATTTAAATTAGTGGGTTAATGAGTCTTAATGGATTACCCATTATAATTTGATTATTATTAAAATAATTATTATAATTGACATCATTAGTGAAAAAAAAATTGACATTATCAACACTACATCAACAATTTCATTTAAATTATCAAATTGAAAATTTTCAATAGAAATGTTTTGACAAGAAATATTTTGCGGGAAAATTGTGACGGAAAAAGTTTGGCGGCAAAATTCTGGCTGAAAAATTTTTGAAAGAAAATTTTGAAGGAAAAATTTTGACGGAAAATTTCGATGGGAAAATTTCGGCAGAATAATTTCGACAGGAAAATTTTTCCTAGGAAAATTTCGCTGGTCAAACTTTTCCCGGGAAAATTTTGACGGAAAAACTTTTCCCGGGAAAATTTTGACGGAAAAACTTTTGCCGGGAAAATTTTGGTGGAAAAATTTTTGGCGGGAAATTTTTTGACGGGAACATTTTGGTAAAGAAGAGATGGACCGAAAGATAACGAAATCTAGCGCATAAGCTCAACCTATAGGCCCAATATTCAAAGCAGTCCCAACAATAGTGAAGAAAATGATGGATTTTCAAGGTCCATCTAATATTGATCCTTAAATATTGTGGGTTGGAACTGTCAAGGGTTGGGAAACCCCTTGATAGTTTGTCATTTGTGGGATTTACAAGCAAACTTCCACCCAAAAATCTTGTTTCTTTATGAGACGAAGAATACATATGAAGTTGTCTTGAACAAGACTCAAGCTTTGAATTTGAAAAATCACTTTTTAATCCCACCTCACATGTGTGTGGAGGGGATTTAGCATTTTTTTGGAAAGAAGATATCAACATTCACATTCTATTTTCAAATGAAAATTTTATTTACTCTTAGATCTCGCATGAAGATTATAGATTTTTTTGCAACCTTTATTTACGGAAATACAAATCAGAAGTAGAAAAAAGAAATATGTGAATTTTTTGTTTCCCTAGCTCCAGCAAGAGACTCACCTTAGTTCTTTACCGGTGATTTTAATGACATTCTACATAGCTCAGAGAAGGACGAAGGGATTATAAAATCTAAAGAGTCCTTTGTAGAATTCCAATCATTTTTATGAGGATGTGATCTTTACGATCTTAAACACGCAGGTGATCCGCTGTCTTGGCGGGGAGAAAGGGCTGATTATTTGGTTTTCAGCCACTTAGATAAAGCAGTAGTGAACGCACTTTGCTTCGAAAAAGTCTCGTATAGCCATAGTGAATAACTACATTTCAAAGGATCAGATCATAAGTCAATGATCTCGCATCTTGATACTTCACGAAAACTAGGGAAGATCATCTTCTGTTTTGATAGGAGATTAAAAGAAAACCTAGAGATTCACAAGCTAATAAAAGAGTTTGGTCTGCTTCTCCAATATTGAATGTGCAAGAAAGAATTAGCAAAAGTCTTGGTGCATTAGTTCATTGGAACAAGTGTCAAAAAGAAAGTAGGGAAGCACGCATAATAGAAATCCGTAAAAAATTAAAACAAGCTTTTGGAAAAGATTCATCGACAACAACTCTTATCTTTATGCTTAACAAAGAGCTCTACCAGAGTTATAAAGCAGAGGAGGAGAATTGGCGCCAAACGAGTCGTGTGTTATGGCTTCAGCTAGGAGACTAGCATTCTCGTTATTTTCACGCATCAACGAAAGGAAGGAGGACTGTTAATATCATTATCATAATTGAGGATGATGACGATAAGATAGTTTTCAGAGAAGAACAAATTGCCACAATGGTTGTGAGTTATTTTCAAAAGCTCTTCACTAGGATTTTTCCAGACTATGCCACAATTTTGAAAGAGGCGATAAAGAGTTGTGTTACCACAGTGATGAATAAAGCACTCATTAAAATCTCAATAGCATAAGAAATAAAATAGTTAGTTTTCACAATTCATTCGGTAAAGCACACGGGCCTGGCGGATTTTCAGCTGATTTTTATCAAGCAAATTGGAATGCTATAGGGAAAGAATTAATACAAAAATTCAAGGTTTTTTTTTAAATCAGCTTTCTATCGCGGGGAATTAGCGCAAAACATATATGCCTAATTCTAAAGACTCAAGTCCAAGGAAGTCAGTAGACTATAGGCCAATCACCTTATGTAATTTTTACTACAAAAGAATTTCCAAGGTCTTAATAGGAAGGCTTCATCAAATTCTACTAAGGCTAATCAATGAAAATCAATCAGTGTTCGTCCCAGGAAGAGAAATAACGGATAATGTGCTCATTACCCACGAATTCCTACACTTCCTAAAAATCTTGGAAGTAAAAAAACATTGTTCGATGGCCGTAAAAACGAACATGTCAAAGGCTTACGATAGAGTCGGCTGAAGCTTTATTAGGAAATTGTTGAAATGCTTTGAGTTTCATGAGCAATGGATTACATGGATTATGGAGCGCGTCCCAACGGTGACATTCTCGGTCCTCATCAATGGAGTATCAATGGAGTAGCAAGGTATATCGAAAGAGGGGGGGGGGGACGGGAAGTATCTAAGGCTCCCGGAACATTTCATTCGATGTAGAAAATACCTTTTGCTCATCCATTGTTGATGGACTGAGGTAAAAGACGATGGGATGGTCATCACGGTTTCTCTCCTCGGCCGGAATGCTAGTCCTCTTAAATACGTGCTAGCAATGTTAAGTTTCTTACTTCCCCTATCTCTTTGTAAACAAATTCAATCGGCCATCACTCGGTTTTTGTGGGATTCAAAGGTGAATAAGAAAAAAAATGGCATGGATAGCACTGGGAAAGACTAACAAAAACCAAAAGAGAGGGGGGGGGGACTCGGTTTTCTCGATATCCAATATTTCAATGAAACTCTTATGGGTAAATTTGGTTGGAGGATTTTATCAAATCCATCGTGTCTGCTTGCCAAAATTCTTGGATTGTCAAGTTCCAAGCTCAACTTCTTATGGTTGGAGAAACCTCATTTGTGGCAGGGACCTACTAAAGTCAAAGTTGGGTTGGGTAGTGGGAGATGGTAACTCGATCAAAGTTTGGTCTGAGGCTTGGCTCTCACACTCAACCTGCGTTGGACCAATAGGACCGGCCACATTCCAAAACCAAAAGCTCTGTCTAGCAGACCTAATGCTACCAAATAGTAGGGCTTGGGATACCATGAAAATCGAATCCCACATCCCCGAATGGAAGAACAAAAATCTTAACATTTACCCGAGTATAAGAGGAGAAAAAGATAAATGAGTATGGCTGGCACATGTGTCTGGAACTTATACTACAAAGTCAGGCTATGTGGTTGCAAGGAATCAAAAGGATCAACACCATCGACATGAAAAACGAGCAAGCTCTATGTTTTGGACAACAAAGCTATGGAAGATGAAAATTCCTCAAAATCTAAAACGCTTCCTCTGAAGAGCTAGCCATAATTCATTACCTTTAGGTGAACAGTTAGCTAAAAGGGGAATTAATGTTTCAAATCTCTGTCCTAGGTGCATGGAAGCAGAGCTCAAGAAATATGGAAACAAGCTCCGTTTAAGGAATCCTTGGTTTTTAATTGACAATAACCATTCAAAGCCCTTTGGCTCAAGCTTACGAAGGCAATAACTTTACCTCCAGTAGATGCTATAACCAGCCCTCTTAGTATATGGATTCATGGTCCATTTGGGTTGGAAGAAATCATGAGATTTTTGAAGGGAAAAACTTCACATCAGCAGAGACATTATCGTTAGCCATTGTAAGAGCTATGGAGTGACTAGGAGCTCAAGAAAAGATTATATTTAAACTTACGTTCTAACCTAGACAATCTCAGGTGAATATGACAACAGGTTTTTGCAGCATAAATGCATCATGGAAGGCCGAATCATCTAAAGCAGAACTTGCTTAGATTCTTAAACAATATGATAAAATCTTGGTCGTAGGGAAAAAAGCTATGTCATCAGTTCCATAATCGCTATGTGCAGAGAGCTTGGCGTTGAGAGAAGGCATTCTGGCAGCTCTGGAGAATAATCTAAAATCCATGACCTTCTCATCGGATAACTTAGAATTGATCAACACTATCAATTTGGAGGAGTGTATCTCGGAACTTTATGGCATCATTTTAAATATTACAATTTTTTTCAAATCGTTTTGATTTGATGTAATCAAGTTCAAGTTTGTTCCAAGGTAAGAGAATAAGGAAGTTGAATGTGCATCTAAACAATCTCTACTATGGTTTGTAGGGAAGTCGGCCAATTCATACACGATCTATGACCATATGACTGATTTATACAAAAACTTATCACCTGTGCGAATTTATACATGAACTATTTTAATTTGACAATTTCAACATGAACTAGCATTTTTGTGCTAATTTCAACAAAATCGTAAACGGTGTTTAAATCACCGTTAACCGATATGACTAAGCATCCACGTAGATTCGTAGAGTTAATAAGTGAGGCAAAAGCAACATCGTTTTTGGGTAATTTCATATTTATCAATGATCCAAAACGACGTTGATTTTTTTTTTTTAAATCAATCTTCTTCTTCCACTATAACTTCAATTGTCGAACTAGGGTTGGTGATTTGAGAAAAAAATTTGCAGACAAAGGGATAAGACTTTACTGGAAGCAATGGAAGAGGATATGGAGGAGGAGATTGCAGAGATTAAAGCTGGTCACTTTGAGGAATCCATGAAATTTGCTAGAAGATTAGTGAGTGATGCAGACAGGGACTGGTGGTGTCGCTGCCACAGCCGGTGGAGCAGATCCCTTTGCTACTTCTGGAGGAGCAGCTGATGATGATGATCTCTATAGTTAAATAATCTTATCAAATTCTGAAGCACTCCAGAGAAATTAGCTGAAGCACTTGCTAATAATTCTTCTCGAACCTGAAGCACTCCAGATAAATTAGCTATGAAAAAGAACAAGTGCTAATAATTCCTCTCGAACCTGAAGCACTCCAGAGTAATTAGCTATGAAAAAGAACAAGTAGACCTAATCAATATATACTGTTTATTCATTGCATATGCATACAAACCACAACACAAATAGGTATTTAGGAGGGTATCATTACATAAAAGCACAAACTCGAAGTGAGATCATACATAAACACAGATACATGTCTCATGAAGAGAAGACAAAAACACTAAAAGGTTTCAAACAGTTGCATACAAGACAAAATCCAATGAACACATCATATTCGTTACACAAACAAATGCCTACATGACACAAGCAACTCCAATACTTCATTCACATTGCACCATTTTCATGTCATCCTTAGATTCACCATCTTGTTATTAGGATCAATATATGATGAATCTGCATCATCTATTTTGCTATCTCCAAATCCTTCTCTGCCTTTTTCTACTGCAACAATCACATTATTGTTTTTGTGTGACATTGGTTGTTGAATATTAGTCTTTTAAGACATTAACCACATATTCATTGTACTTTGCTCTGTATTACCAATTTTGAGCTTCCATCCCCACTTGCTTTATCTACTCCACGAGCTCTTTATCTCTTTTTTTCGTGCTATCAATATCAAAATCTTTCTTCTAAAGTTTCTTGCTCACTCCCTTCTATAAATATTTGAGAAAAGACACAACGTGTCTCTGTTTTATATTCCTCACACCTTTCGTCATATGCCTTAACCTTACAAATGTAGACAGGAAAAAAATACAAATCGAAAAGACATTTAGATTGCGAAAACACTGCCCAAGCATAGACAATCAGTACATGGACTTTGATGAACTTGTCAATCTCATCTATTCATCTAATGGAGATCATTTCGAAGATTAACATCGAGTACCCGAAAGATTGGAGAAGCAGCTATAATGCTCCCAATAATCAATGAAACAATTTCAATCTTTTAGTAAATTCGTTTGACCTTTTGGCTGCTAAAATTTTTCCATCAAATTATCAACCCTAATCCCAGGTTCGATGATACGATGGAAGAAGACAACTTAAAAAAAAAAAAAACCAAAACGACGTCGTTTTGGTTCATTGATAAATCTGAAATTACCTAAAAACAACATCCTTTTTGTCTGGCTTATTAACTCCACAAATTTACGTGGATGCTTAGTCATATCGGTTAACGGTGATTTAAACACCGTTTACGATTTTGTTGAAATTAGCACAAAAATGCTAGTTCATGTTGAAATTGTCAAATTAAAATAGTTCATGTATAAATTCGCACAAGTGATAAGTTTTTGTATAAATCAGTCATATGATCATAGTTCGTGTATGAATTGGCCGACTTCCCATGGTTTGTATCGCCTACTTAAGGCTTTTTGTTTGAATGAAAAATTTGTGCACAAAAAAAGAAAGATAACTTTCTAATGATTAATGCTTAGATTCGACTCCGTACGGGTAGTAGTTCTTGCTTCATCTCATCTCTCAAGACCCTTCTCAGTAACTTGTTCGAAGCCGTTCTTGGAAATTCAGGCACAATCTTCACAAAACTCACCTGCAAATTTGTTTGATACATTCCATTATTAAATGGACAAAAAAAACTCTGTGAAACTTAGAATTGTGAAAACCCCATCAAAGCTATTGAGTACCTTGAAGAGAGGATTCAGATCTTTTTGAATGGTTCTTGAAAATTTCATCTTTAGTTCTTCTTCACTCTGTTTTTTGAACCCTTCTTTTAAGACAACGAATATGACCAGCAACTCTGGACCACCGTTAGGTGGTGTTAAGCTGACTGCAGCCGTCTCAGAGATGCATTCATCAGCTTGATCACACACGCGTTCTATCTCAATAGAACTCGTCTGTGTTATCAAATAAGAACAAAAGATGTAAATGAGAGACTCATATATTACACTGAACACACAATGTAGTACCTTAATGCCTCCGAGGTTCATGGTATCATCAGCTCTGCCTTGAACAGTGAAATAGCCTCCTATGGTTCTCTTCACGATATCCCCATGTCTTCTAAGTTGCTGCACAATAGAATAGATAAGTGATGCGTTTTTGCAATTTGGTCCACTTGTGACTATATACAAGTCTTACTAACTAACTACTCACTGTTCCTTTATAAATTGGCATTCCCTTGAAGTAAACTTCATAGTGGTCTGCATTCAGAAGCCTATCTGTGGCCCCAAGGTGCTGTGGGAATAAACCGACTTCTCCAGTACATGGTTGATCATCTGGCTGCAAAATACCGGTCTCAATCAATCTATGTATAGCCTTAGAAACAACCCCAAAGGTCAGTTCGTTACATATGGGACTCCATTTTCGCTGAAAATGACGATTCTAGTTGTCATAGATGGTGTGCTAAATGCTCCAAAAGCCTGTGGTTGAAGCGGGCTTCCAATGATGTATGAAGAAGCGAGTTCTGTACCTCCACAGCATTCGATAACGGGTTTGTAATAAGCTTTAGAAGAAAGCCAGAGAACATCATCAACATTTGAAGCTTCTCCTGTAGTAGCAAAATACCTAAGAAAGCACAACAACATCTAAGTTATATCATCTCATACAAACCCGGAACAAAACTAAGATCTAAGATTTGATTGCTTGTTACTTTATCTTAGTCCAGTCAAGCCCTTCCATACAGTTTATCCTCTTCCAAGTTTTCACCAAGCTCGGAACAGTACCAAGAACTGTAACTCCAGCATCCTGAAGTAATATCATACACATATGAATGCAGATTTATCTAATGTTAGAAAAGAAGAAAACAATGGAGCTGGCTGACTCGCCTGAACAAATTTTCCAAAACCGCGGCCAAGAGGAGACCCATGATAAAGAGCGAGTGTTGCACCAGTTAGAAAACAGGAGAATAAAACAGTTGGCCCCATTACCCATCCAAGATTTGTAGGCCAACAATATGTGTTACCAACTTGGACATCAAGATGAGCCCATCCATCACCAGCACTACGAATTGGCGCGAGCTGTGTCCACGGTATAGCTTTCGGTTCACCTATTTAACAAAAAATAACTAATCAATAGCTGCATCTAAACAGATTTATCACAATTTGATCATATTTTTGTTACCAGTAGTTCCAGATGAGAAGAGGATGTTAATCACAGAGTTAACAGGTAGATAAACCGGACTACAAAAGTTCTCCCCACTGCAAAGCCCAAATAGAGCCATATCTCATCCAAACTATCAAGTGATTGCAAATGTAGAGATGTAAATTACTTCACCTATGATAGGTTTCTGTATTGGACAGAAAATCCTTCCACGGTATGTCTTGTTCTCTTAACTGAACACGCAATTCCGTCCCTGAAGCAGGGAGGACAATGACCTTAGGTGGAGCAGCTTCAACCACCCGACTTGAGGGGACAAAAAGAGAGTCAAGTTTTGGTATAATTATGTTGTTGTGAAATCAGCTATGGAGAGATCAGTTTTGTCACCTGTATAAAGGAAATCTCCGACCTCCTCTCAGTATATAATCCTGAAATGTGTATCACACGGTAAGCGGATAATAGAAGGCGTACACATGTGAGTCAAGCTGCGTCAGAAACCTGAGTGAATATGCCTTTAGCTTGAGAAATGTTCAAGCGTGTTGCTATTTCTTTAGCTGCAAAGCTGTCTGCAATGGAGACAACTATACAACCGGCATATATGATTGCAAGATATATAATCACTGCATCTACTGTCATTGGCATATCTATAGCAATTGTGTCACCCTTTCTAAAACTCCTACCTATCGCAATTGCCACTAAGCTTTACCAAGGAAAACAAACAATCACCAATGTAGGCTTAATAATGAGAAAGATTGAATATGACTTTCATACATTACTTGCTTGCGGAGTTCATTAAGTGTCATTCGACTGACTGGAGAATCATCAAAGCCTTCATTACGCCATACAATAGCCACATGATCATCCTTCTTTGAAGGAATCAGACAACATTCAGCAATATTAAGAATAGAACCAGGAAGCCATGTCCCTGATTTGTCAAGGATGCATCTCGGAGGAGTGTGAAATACAAGTGAGAGCTCATCAAGAATGAGTGACCAATAAACCTGAAGAAGAGGAAGTAAAATTAGAACAAGCACAAAGCTCTCGAGTCCTCTATAATACTCAATTTCTTACTTACTTGAGGGTGCTCAACTGAATATTTCCTGAAAAGTTCAAAACTTTCTAATGGATTCTTGTATGAAGCACCAAGAAGTCTTGGTCCATGAGTTTCAATCAATTTTCCCAAATTGGTGGATTTTGACTGAGATCTGAAACTCACAAAGAAGAAATAGATAGACACTTAGCTCATGAGGATTTAAGTGGTACAAGAGAGGAGAGAGACGTACGGAGAAGGGAACCAGTAGAGAGGAGGGCCGTGAATAGAGGAGTCCCAATTTGAATAGACAGAGTAATAGAGAAGCTGATGCAGAGAATGAGGATGCCATGGCTTAAGCACACTCTTACCCACCAAATTCTTCCATTGATCTTTTGGATCAGTCCCTTTGGACCACGAAATCACATCTCTCACCACTTTGTCAAATACCTTTGCGTCTTCCAAATTCAAACCAGCTTTCACATAATCGTCGCAACACAAATCTTCTACGCTCTTCCACATCTCTTTCTCTCTCTCTGTCTCAAAGTGACTTTTGATGTCTTTAAAGTAGGTAAATTTCGTCGTGGTTTACGAAGCTCCAAATGGCAGTTTGTGCGTGGGTGTATGAGAATAAAACAAAAAGATCTGATTTTTACGAATTACAAGACCCAACAACTCCTCAGTCAAAGTCGGACCATTGTCTTTCTCGAGTCTTGAAAGAAACCAAATCTACCCATCTTGACAAAAACTGAAATTTAAGATATTAATTTGGCATTTAATTTACCAAATTATAAAACAATATGTTGGTGGATATCTCCTTTGGGCGTGTTATATAGTATTGATCAGCAATTTTAGTCCTTTACTAATCTAATCAAATGATTCACTCAGTCAAACAAGTAGAGTCGAACATGTGTGGTAAAACCAGATTAACTATTACTCCTTTGTTTCAGTGTATAAGTAGTTTTAAGATTTGTTTTATAGAGTATAAGGTGTTATTAAATCACAAAGCAATAAAATAACGGGGAATTCTCAAAAATACCACAAAAATTATGTTTATTCCAAATATACCACACACTCCCAAAAATTTCAAAAATACCACATTTTTTTCTAAAAATACCACAAAAATGTTTTTGTTCCAAAAATACCACTAATTTTGAAATAGCTTTAAAACTTCAAATTTAAACTCTAAACCCCAAAACCAAACCCTACCCTCTTCAAAACTAAATCCTAAACTCTATTTAGTGAACCCAAACATAAAATTTTAAATTTTAACCCTTTGTGGTATTTTTGGAATAATTGGGAGTGTGTGGTATTTTTGGAACTTTTTGGAGTGTGTGGTATTTTTGAATTTTGAACTTCTTTTGATGGTGTTTTAAGGAATTCCTCTAAAATAATTTAAATAAATAATATTCTACTAAAAATTTAAAGGAAAAATAATATGCAATAATCTTTCTCTAATTTTTTGTGTTTCTCCATCAAAAAATAATAATCTCTTTAACTTTTTATTACTCTTTAAAAAAAGTTAAAATTTCTTAACACTCGCGCTTTTAAGCAAAACTACTTACATATTAAAACGGAGGGATTATAAGTCTAATTTTCAACTTGTAGTCAAAGCTCATTTATGTCTAGCATTTAAAAGACAAATATGGTTTCCTACGCTGGAGTGGACTCCTTACTTTGGATACCCACCAACAAAATTGAATTAAAGTTCCACCGCAGTAACACTACTATCTATCGGTTCCCAAAGTACCTCCATCGATTATAACAACAAAAGCCTAGATTTGACTCTACAAAAATGTCATCTTATCAAAGAGAAGAGAGTATCAAAAGACTCAATAATCCACTCACTGGCTTGCTGAACGGTCTTCACTTCTGCTCCTACCTTTTCTTTGGCCCACGCTTCTGCTTCTTCTTCTTCTCGGGCTGCGGCTCTTACCTCGGGCGACCTCCCCCTATCATTTCGTTCTTCCCTCGGAGAGATAGACCTGCAACAATAGAGAACCAGTAAGCATAACCAAGGCGATTGGAGAACTTCGTGATTGAGTTCTGACAGCAACATGTAGAAACCTTGGGTGATGTCTTCTAGGGGGAGGAGAATAATGTGACCGAGATCTACCACGAGGGGGACTATATCTATTCAGAAATCTACTGCTCCTACGAACACAAAAAGTGTTACATATTAAGTTGAGGACTTATTGATATTTAATGAAAAACAGATACTTTCAAAATTAGAAATTGTTATATACCTTTGTCCACCACGCTCCCTTGCTCTCATTTCCATTGGGTTCTTCTTGTTATCCTCTGCAAACGTCACACTCAATTCACGATTGAGAAGAATATAACCATCCATGTGATGTAGTGCCTCAGCAGCATCAGCAGGATCCACAAATTTAACAAACCCAAACCCACGAGGAGCTCTGCATTTAATATACCGAGCAAAATAGGAACTTAGGCCAGGGACAGGAAATACAATTATGAAGAGGAAGATCTACCAAAGGACATTTGTCAATATGATCACCTAAACAGAAGATACCAGGATAAACATGAAAAAAGCAAGCACTTGCCATTATAAACATGACTTCTTGAAGACTTGGCTCATCTTCGAAATGAATACAAACCCAACTTCACTGCAATCTTCAATACCATATAGAACATCTTCATAATAACTCTAATTACTTCTTTGACGTCTTCAATTCTTTAGATTCACAATTAAACTTCAATTCACACACTCAGAGTGTGTTCTATTACGCATGGAAAATAACAACATCAATTCCTTCCCCTCAAGGGACCAATATGTGAGGTCCACACGGGTACTAAAATACAAAAAATGACTAATCAACACTCTTCCATACATATTATAGAACATTAAGGTAAAAATGGAGGCCAATTTTTATTGGAAATCCTTGTAAGTTCCTAAAATCCACAAGGAGACGCACAAAAATAAAAGAATGGAAAAGGAACTGATAATAAACAAGTAACAGAGATTCAAGAAATGTGGCTCGATAAACAAAATAAAGATGAAAAGATAGAACTATTATTTAATCAGAGCTGCAGAGTGCAGAGCATAAGCAAAACTCAAGTGTTCAAACACTAAAGCCCTATCTACTGAACATGCTCACCCGGTATAAAAATCCCTTGGCATGTAAATGTCCTTGAGACAACCGAACAGCTCAAACGACCTCGTGAGATCTACTAGGCTGAAGAAAAGGGAGAGATGTAAGTAGAGAATTACAGTTAGCTAATATCAACTACAAAGAACTATGACTTTCATGAGCTCCAAATATAAAATATCATCTTCTATCTTCATTTCTAGAATTCTAACACAAAAACAAGCATTACCAAACAAGACAGTTATTAAGATAACTCTGAGGGCATACATATTACATCCAGTTTCTGAATTCACACTACAAATAAGAGAACATCATGCCTAAAAATGCAGTCTTGAACTCAGAAGCGTGCAAACAATAAGATTCTCACAAGCAGTAATATACTAATATAATGGCTGAAAAGAATAATAGAGAATACATGTATAATACCTGCAATCATGGCGTAGATTTCGAACATAAAGACAGGTTGGGAGGCCCCCAGTACGACCTACATGTCGATCTCTAGGGCTTGGGCTTCGACCTCTCCTCTCATAACGCCTTGGTGGTGATGGAGTGTAGCTCCTTCCCCTCCTCCCATAACCCCTTGGTGGTGATGGAGTGTATCTCCTTCCCCTCATTGAGTAAGCTTGAACCTAAAGCGATGCAAAGTGGGTTAGGAAATATACCAGAAATGGTTGTATATATTAAGTAGGAAAAAACCACAAACGCAATAGCTTTAACACCAACGTCTACGCGAAGTTAAAAGAAGCACTCTATCTTAGCATAATCCCTACAACACTTACGATATATAAGAGTTTTCAACCTCAGAAATGGGACTGGCTGCTCTATAAAAATCATAAGTAACAAAATAATCAGTTGAGATGGGAGAAAGACGAAGAGCTGCCTAAAATTTGGAGTAAGAAACGCTGTATTTATATATCCACCAAGATTCGCAAATTTCATCAAACGGTGATTAACAAGAAAGATTCAATCGATATGAACCGATCAAAACACCAAATTTATTACAATGTACCATAGAACAAAAAGTCCGATGTACGGCGTTTCTGTGAAAGATACTATCACCGGCCTCAAAAGAAACCGTGGGTAACGAAGCCGGGTACAGACGCGATCGTTCGACCGACAAAGACGAGGGTGAAGGGCCAAATTACCAGAGAATTCAGGCGAAAATGAAAAAGAAAGGACGTGACACACTCAGAAGGAAGAAGGTACAAATGGTCTCAGGAAGTGGAAGAACCCTCTTCTTTATATGCACTGAGTGGAAAAAGGATTGTAGTAAACGGTACAAAAGAAATTGCATAACTAATTTTCGAATTTAACCAACTAGATCGAGGATAAACAGAAGGGCCTTCACAGAGAGGCTAATGCAAGAAACGACGACGTCTTTTTTTGCTATGTTTAAGAAACAAAGTCGTTTATGTAAAACTTGATTAGTGAAAAATTATCAAGAAACGAATTCGTTGATGAATGGTGATTTAAATACCATTAACAATTTTGATAAAATTAACATAGAAGTGATAGATTGTGTATAAATTGACATATAAATTGACATAAAAACGTGAAAAAAACTTGACATAAAAGTGATATATTGTGTATCAAGTGATAGATTGTGTAAAATTTTTGATGAAATTAGCATAAAATTTTTAATCAAACCGAAACTTTACATTCGATATACTTCGCATATGAAATGACCTACTTCCTTCAAAACGTATAATATTATATTAATGATAAGCTAGATTTGGAAGTTGTTGCCGAGGAAAGGGTCATTAAAAGTTGGTATGAGATCGCTATATCTAAAGTCAAAATCAAATATCTCTCATCGAATATCTATTAAAATAAAATCTTTTGGATTGATACCCAATAGAAAATCGTGCAGACTTTTGTAATCCAAACAAACAATATTATACTAACACAATGTCAGAAATAACAGTTCATAGATAAGTTTCAAGTTTCTTTGGACATCAATATGTTATACCATTTTTGTAAAGTAATTTTAAAAAGAGGTTAAAACTTTGGGGGGTTCTAAAAAAATAGCATAAAATTAGGTAAATTCCAAAAATACCACAAACTCCCAAAATTATCACACTTTTTCCAAAAATACCATAAAAATGTTTTTGTTTCAAAAATACCACAAATTTGAAATATTTTTAAAATTTATGATTTAAATCCTAAAATCCAAAAACCAAACTCTACCTCTTTCAAAACTAAACCCTAAAACTCTATTAAGTTAACTCAAACCCAAAATTTTAAATTCTAAAGCTTTAAAATTCACTTTTTATGTTTGTGATATTTTTAGAACATTTGGGAGTGTGTAATATTTTTGGAACTTTTGAGAGTGTGTTGTATTTTTAAAATTTGAACTTCTTTTGATGGAATTCAAGGAATTCCTCTAAAATTTTTGGGTTTTTTAAAGTTAAATCAACAAATAATTAAATTATGTTTGTGTCTAATAAAATAACTACAAATTCAAAATTTAATTACATATTATTTATCACTAGGCTAATATTCGTGCATACGCACAATTTTTGCATTTTGTGTTTTCGGTAAAACAAAGACTTGAGGATTTCTTTATAAGTTAGATTATGAAACACCCTATCCCGGACACTAAGTTCGCAAACGGTTGTTCCACGCCCAAATCACTAAGTGATTCAAGCCATTCTGTCTATTTTAATGTCTTAGCCGTTTCTAAGTCATTTTCATGTGAGTTTCGATAGTTTTTATTAAGCCTTAGGTAATGTAGAGACTAAATGATGTAATGGAAGCAAAGAGTGATCTTAATTAATACAAACAAAATTTGATACAACTTGTTCATTTTGCTATAGACTATTACAAGTTAAATACATATCGATCTTAACATTATCCTAATTCTGTGTACACCATTCTTCTTTCTAGCCTTCAGACTCGCGCTAAACGATATCTTTCTCAAAATCCCCTTTAGTCTCTGATACAAAAATAGGTATAAGTAATATAATATTTACTTAGTGAGGAAATTTAGATTGTCTTAATCTTTTAAGTTAGGTTTTAGTTTAATTCGATTCTTAAGCCATTTATAACTTTCGTCCCATCCGCCTCACCTTAAGTTCTCCCTTTTAGACAAGCCAAACATCCGCATTTTTTCACTTGTGTGAATCTGTTTTCGATATGTATGCGGCCATGCAGAGATATTGAAATGTGCATGACCATCCGCATGGACTATCACTTATAGACTTAGTCGTTTAAAGTGACATAACCGCTAGAATGGCTCAGAGGTGGAGCCTCCAAAGTTGTGGTCCGTTTGCACTCACCTTAGTCTTATGCGGTGAATTCTACACTAAACCTGCCATCTTTACCACTCAGACTGACTAGACCCACGATATGCCCGTCCTAGATTCCGATCATGCCTAACTCTTGCTCTTAATCCGCACCAAATGCCTTAGTCGAATTTTAGATATTTTTGGTATTTTTGTGTGCACGAAAATGAGTCTAGGCACTCTATTTATAGAGTTTGGTCCGTAACTGCTCAAAATCGCCGAATTAACTTGTGCCCTTCTGAACAGACACAACTTTTCTCGAATTGGTGCGAGTTGTGCATAACCGCCAAACCGCCCAGCTCGGCCCAACTGCTCAGCTAGCGTCCAATTCACTTAGCTAGTTCGGCTAACATGAACTAACTTGAGATGGACCAAACTGACCTAAGCTAGATTGAGTTGCAATCTAGTTGACCCAACCGCCTTAGTTCATTCCTTCAGCATTCTCGAGCTGGATCCGAGCCATTGAATTGACCGCCAAAACTTTGTCTTAGTCCTTTACTTAGCCATTAGAACACCTGATGTTCAATGGCTAAGTCTAACATTCAGATTATCCTCTTTCTAAGTCAAATCTCTTAGTCAAATCCTTTTACTAAGGTTTTTGGTCCAATCATCGAACTTAGGGAAGTTCGGGGAAGTTACAAGTCTTCCCCACTTGAATGGATTCGTCCTGGAATTGAAACTCAGACTTTCTTTTATATGTTATGGCCAAATTTTGCGAATCCCTATCTTTTTGTTCCTTATCCATACAATCAACCATCCACTAATGGCTAAGTAACAAAAAGATAGGGTTTCAAGCTTCATTTTCTTCAAACCATTATGGAAACTTGACCTTCATTCTGGCTTTTGTTTCCCATGTTTCTTGTTCTGAACCATCACAATCACAAGCCACTTTAACCATTCGAACAACTTTTCTCCTGGTTTGCTTGTCCATTCTGTCCATACTTCGAACCAGCTTAGCTTCCACAATCAAGTTTCGCTTAAAGTCTTTCGGCATTTCTAAAACGATCACATCTTGATCGCTCAAGCATTTTCTTAACTATGATACATGAAATACATTGTGGAATGCTTTCATTTTCGCAGGAAAGTCTAATTGTATGCCACTGCTCCAACTCGTTCCAATATTTGGAAAGGTCCTAAGTGCCTTGGGATTAACTTTCCATTTGAAGAAATCCTAGCCCTTCCCTTGAATGTTATCATTTCAAGTAGACTAACTCGCCCACTCCAAATTCTCCCACGAACCACTCCAATCTAACACATATGCCCGCAACATATCCTCCAACATTTGAATTTTCCTTTTAGATTGTTCATCTGTTTACGGGTGATAGGTTGTACTAATGTTCACTCTCGTTCCTAAGGCTTTTTGGAAAGCCTTCCAGAAGTGAGACGTGAATCTTGAGTCCCTATCCAAAAAATGCTTGCTAGAATCTCATGAAGTCGCACTATCTCCTCGATATATTTTCCAGCAATCACTTCTACACCATCAGTCGTCATGATGGCTATGAAATGGGCAGACTTAGTCAGTCTATCAACCACTACCCAAATCACATCACGCTTGGACTTAGACCTTGGCAAGTGTGGGAATCGAAATTCGCACCGTTGACTTTTGTTAGTTACGGAAAATTAGAGAGAACTCTAACTTTCTAGAGATCCCGGATTTATGTGAGTCAAACACGAACTAAATCAGGATACAAAATATAAATAATAAATGTACGACATTAAGAGAAAAATAGGGCAAAAGAGGTTTCTTATTCCAAATCTGCGTATTAGCGTATACAATAGGTTATAAGCCTCAGCTACGTGAGCTGTTGGCGAGTTCCATAGTACGAAAAACTAAGACTAGTAAACCTAATTGAGTCCCAACTCGCTAACAAAATCGAAAAACAGTCTAAATCCCTAAGTATTTCTGGTGCGGAGAGAGTTGAACGTGTCTTGAACCATCTCTTGATCTCTCTTATATAAACTTCATAATTTATCCATCTTCCTTTTCCGTCTTCCGTTCCTTTACGAAAATCTTCCTTTCTTGACCAATTTTTTCTACGGAAACCTTCGTTTTTTGGATTTCTTCCATTTCTCTTTGGCTTGCAGGACAAGCTTCGATCGTCATTACATTTTGTCCCATTTTCCTTCTGGAATCGCAAGTGGGCTGTGGTCCTGTTTTACACCTCGTTGGGCCATTTTACGATTTAGGCGATTTTTTATTAATCTTATCGAGAAAATGAACTTTCGCGCAAATACAATCGATATCTTTGTGGAAAGGTCGTAAATAGAATGACATCATCGTTTAAGTTAACCGTTATCATTTTACACGTATGGTTAATACGAAATAATTTCATAATTCTTTTGCGAGCCGCAAGAAGTCATCGTATGAAAGGAACGTGTTTTACGATTTCTATCGTAAAACTCCAATGGAAGTTTGGAACAATACAAAACAAGATATGATTCATTTGGGGCAATACGAAGAATGTGTGTGATTCATCTCGCCAACTGGAGAGATGAATTTCTTGTCCAAATTCATCTCGCCAGTTGGCGAGGTGAATTCTCCGATTCGTCTCGCCAGTTGACGAGGTGAATTCTCCGATTCATCTTGCCAGCTGGCGAGATGAATTTCTTGTCCAAATTCATCTCGCTAGTTGGCGAGATGAATTCTCCGATTCATCTTGCTAGTTGGCGAGATGAATTCTCCGATTCATCTCGCTAGTTGGCGAGATGAATTCTCCGATTCATCTCGCTAGTTGGCGAGATGAATGCATCTCCAATGTTTTAGGATGTTCCTGTGGATGGATGATGCTGAAATGTTGATACAAGATAGCCTCGTGAGTTAGCTTTCAAGTCAATCCGTTGCCGCAATCAAGAGTTATGACAATTTTACCGAAGGCTGGTCATTCATCTCTCCAACTGGCGAGATGAACTTGTTTATGAGGTCCAGCTCGCTAATTTGCAAGATGAACACTAAAATTTGGTCATAATATAGTCTCATGAGTTAGCTTTCATATGGAAGTGGTTTCAAGTCAATCCGTTGTCGCAATCAAGAGTTATGACAATTTTACCCAAGACTGGTCATTCATCTCACCAACAGGCGAGATGAATTCTTTGTGCAGATTCATCTTGCCAGTTCGCGAGATGAATGTCTCCAATTCATCTCGCCAACTGGCGAGGTGAACGTATGTTCGAAAACATCTTGATTTTTCATACTTGAGCATGAATCATGTTGTTCGTAAACGATACTCGGGATTAAAGCGTTTGTCTGACGATTGCGCATCTGTCAAGGTTTCTCGTATTCCTCAGACATTCATTTCGAGTACGCTAATCCAACATCAGACTTAAGCTGACCATCTTGCCTTGTTAAGAAATTAGTGATAGGAAAATCCGATGGGAAAAAACCTTCTCGACTAAGGACAAAAGAGTGCAGAGACGACCGTTTAGCGATTCTACGACTATTGTCCGATTCTTTTTCTTTATTGGCTTTCGGAAGTATCACATCTTTTTTCTTTGATCGGGTTGATTTGACTAGTGCGGTTTAATGTTCGGATCATGTGATTAATATTTCCATGGTGGTTTTTAGACATCGATTTTGTCGTGACCATTTTTGACTCCAACAACAAGCCCGTCACAGTCCATTGTGACATGATCCCACTTCCATTCGGGAATTGAAAAGTTTTGCATCAAACCGTTTGGAACTTGATGCTCTGCCTTAATCCATTGGCCGGATGAACACTTAAAAACCCAAGCTGCCACATATCTCTTCATCCCTAGTGGGCTTCCTTAAGGATCTCTTCCTTGAGTTCTTTTACATTAGGTGATAGTAGGATTTTTCTATGTATCAATCCCTTACACACTATCATGGTCATTGTAATATGTAAGGTTGTCAATTCAAATGGGTGTGATACTAGCAGATTAGATGCAATAGATGCTTCTAATTAAAGAAAATATGAAAATGGAGGTTTCTAACAAGTCCTAAGTGAAAAGAGAATGCATAGAACTAAAAGCAGAAACAGAAGCAAACATGCATAATAAGCTAAAAAGGGTAAAAGGCTGGATAAGTAAAAAAGAAAAAAAAGCAAAAGAGGGTAAAGATGCGATCAAGTTTAAAGCAGCTCATGAGGACAAGGGTAATCGACTAGAGATCCATCCCGATCTACCTAAGCACCTAACATACCTCAAACAATACCCCTAAACAGTAGATTCATATGAAACCAAGTCCAATCCCTTGATAAATGGAATCATCCTAAGCAATCACCAAACTAACTCCCGTTAACGGTACACTACCTAATAGGCATGAAGAACCAATCTACTAAAGCCAGTAAGAACCCTAAATATCTAATCTATTAGGCTATGATGTGCAAATCTCTGAAATCACTGTGATCAGGCATTCCATTGAACACTTTTCGGGTGTTGGTATGCCTAATATCAGATTTCAATTGGTTGGAAAGAAATCAGCATGAAGAGCAATAAAACAGAAGGGATCTATATGCAAACAAGCTTAGGTACATAGGTAAGATCAGAACATCAACACTAGTATACCTCATCCTTAGGAACTTAAGGAAACTACTCACTACTCATGGGTATGAAAGCAGGGAAAACAAAAATCATAACTTCAAAACCAAAAATCATGATCAAAAGTCAAACTATGAACAACAGCAAGAACAACAACCCAGAAAATAAGAGCAGCAATGAAACACTAACTAACAGAAGAAAATGATCAAAGCTAAAACAGAAGATTAAAATCTTAAAAACTTAGATCAATATGCACTAGATAGAACACAATCCTAAAATATTGCATGAAAGTAAAAGAAAACAGAAGATTGGCATAAAACTTAAAAGGATTATGGGTTTTGCAACAAGAACACTAAGAACATCAAAGGAAAAATAGAGAAAAAGAAACCTAAACAAAACCTAAAAATGGTAACAAAAAAACAGAGCTTGCTAAAAAGGAGGCGTTTTAGGCCTTATATAGTTTTTAAGAAAAGCCATATAACGCATAAAAGACAAAATACAATCATTAGATTGGGTCTTGGATCAGGTCCATCCTTGATTCCAGTTGGAGCATGTTTGGCTCAAGCTGAGATGTGTTTGAGGTCGAGCCGTCTAAAAATCATGCCGAGACAAGGTTTGGCTCGATCGTCTGATCGAGCCAAGAGATGTTGGTGTGGTCAAGGTGGGCTCGATCCGTGATCCAGCCAAAGGAGACGTGGCTCAATCACAAGATCAAGCCAAAGGTGAAGTTGTATTGATGCGGAGGTCGAGCCAAAGGTGGAGTTGGATCGATACGAAGGTCGAGTCGAGAGGCAGAGGAGATCAAGCCAAATGGTTTCATGGATCGAGCCAAAAGATGTCGCGGCTCGATCGCCGGATCGATCCGGGCTTGGAGGGTTGGCCAAGGTGGATCAATCAAGAATATTGTGTGGATCGATCCGGACTTGGGAAAATTCGACTAGATGGGGAGATCGATCCGAGCCTTGTATTGGTTCCATTCCACATTTATCACTTTTCTATTGAATTCTCACAAATCTTCCTGAAAACTCCTGAACGTCCTGAAAAAATCTCCAAAATGCATGACCAACCGCACGATTATTTACTTATGGACTTAGCCATTTGAAGTGACAAACTCGCCAGAATGACTAAGGGATGAAGCCTTGGCCAAAGCCGAGGTCCGTTTGGACTCACCTTAGTCTTATGTCTTGTGTGTGTGTGTGTGTGTGTGTGTTGTGTGTGTGTGTGTGTGTGTGTGTGTGTGTG
>OVBE01000979.1:0-41353 GCA_900406425.1 Iberis pinnata
TAGGGTTTAAGTTGTTAGTTGGTGCCAACTTCGAGGTTTAAAAAGTTTTTTTCCCTTATAAGTTTTTTTTGTTGGAAAAAGTATATATATAATAATTATGGCATCTTCTATATTGTAGTTGGAAAACCTCAAATAATATTAGTTTTCTTGAGTCCAAAAATCTAAAAGATGACGTGGACTTTTGACGTAGACTTTTGGCAAATGAATTATTGTGAGATATTGGTTGTTACAAAAGAAAGAAAGGAAGAGAAAATCTAGGAAAAGAATATGGAAGATATTTTTTGAAGGAAGATTTTTGCAAGGGATGATAAAATCTCGCTGAAGAAATAAATGAGAGTTTTATGCATTCAAGAAAAGGAAAAAAAAAAAGAAACGGCTGGGGTCAAAAATGGTCACCACGAAATTAATATTCAAAAAATGTCGGTATACGCATCGATCCTGATGGGCGAAACAAACCAACCAAGTTTGCAATATTCCCAAAAAACCGCAAATGACACATTTAAGAGAATCAAGAAGCAATCATAAAATCGCCAAGTGATCATCTCTGAACTCTTTTGTCTTTAGTTGAGAATGGTTTTTCCACGTTGCATTTTTTCTATCACTAAGATTTTAACGAGGCAAGATGATCCGCTTACTCGGAACAAACGTCCGACGAACACGGAAAACCTCGACTAATATGCGATCGCCGGATAAACACTCTAGTCTCGAATATCGCTTAGGGAAAGCACGAACCTTGCTCAAATTCGAAATATCGAGACGTTTTCAGACATATGTTCATCTCCACAAATGGCAAGATGAATTTGCACACGTAATTCCGCTCGCCAGTTGGCGAGATTAATCAGAGAAATAATTTTGCCAACTGGCGAGATGAATTTGCACAAGAAATTCATCTCACTAGTTGGCGAGATGAATCCGAGAATTCATCTCGCAAACTTGAGATATGAATCGGAAAATTCGTCTTGCCAACTAGCGAGATGAATCAAAAAATTTGTCTCGCCAACTGGCCGGATGAATAGTCTCTTTTTTTGTATTGTTTTGAGTCTCTGTTGAAGTTTTATGATACAAAATCGTAAAACTCGTTCCTTTCGTACGATGACTTCCTATGACTCCCAAAAAGAACCATGAAATCGTTTTGTATTAACTAGACGTGTAAAACTATAGCGGTTGACTTAAACGCTGATGTCATCCTATTTACGACCTTTCTGCAAAGGTATCGATCGTATTGCTGTGCGAAAGTTCGTATTCTCTAAAGAATCGCAAAAATTGCCTAAACCGTAAAGCAGCCCATCAAGGCCTTTAACACGACCACGTCCCACTTATGATTCTAGACAGAATACGAGCCGAAACTTTATGACGGTCGAAGCTTTTTCTGCAAGCCAGAGAGAACTGGAATAAATCCAGAAAAGGAAGATTTCCGCAGAAGAATCCATCAAGAAAATGTATATTTCTGCAAAAGAACAGAAGATGGAAAAAGAAGATGGAGCAACTTTGAAGTCTATAGAAGAGAGATCAAGAGAGATGGTTCAAGACACGTTCAAACACTCTCCACACCAGAAATACTTAGGGTTTTAGATTTGTTTTCTGTTCTTGCTAGTGAGCTGCGACTCAATTAGGTTATTTAGTCGTTGTCGTTAGTTCTAGGGTATTTGTTGACTGTTCTTACGGCCATGGCTATTGCTTGATTATAATACGCTCACA
Source organism: Iberis pinnata (assembly GCA_900406425.1). Classification (NCBI taxonomy): domain Eukaryota; kingdom Viridiplantae; phylum Streptophyta; class Magnoliopsida; order Brassicales; family Brassicaceae; genus Iberis; species Iberis pinnata. Next base: position 1,699 of record OVBE01000979.1, read on the forward strand.
AGATTTGGAATAAGATTTCTTTTCCCTCTTTTCGTAATCTTAAATTTGTTTGCGTATAAGTATTTTCGTACTCTGATCTTAAATCGTTTGGCTAAAAGAAATCTGGGATCTCTGGAAAGTTAGAGTTCTCTTTGATTTTCCGTAATTGACGGAAATCGAAGGTGCGAATTTTGGTTCCCACAGTTTTGCGCTAGAAGGAGGGGGTAAGTGATTTCTTTCACGTTAAAGAACTAGGTCATGACGGTCTTCTGCGACACGAAAACATTGAGCACACTCCGCCAAAAAACGTCACCGCAGTCAACACGAACGCAATCACTGCAGCATTCAAGGAGATTAAGAAGATGTTCTCCACTCGCAAGAAGAAGTCAAAAGAACAAGATAAGCTGACAAACTCTCTCGCGAAACAGGTGGAAAAATTAACCGCAAGAACCAGAGCCATCCTCCCGCGCGGAACTACTAAGCTCTGCGGGAGAAAACTTGATTTCGCGACCCCACATGACGGGATGCAAAACACGTAGAAACAGCTGCCAAAACAAAATCCCAACAAGATAACTCCTGATGCGACATTAAAAAGCAAACTTCCACTTCTCGGCGAAGAAACAGAAAATAAAGAAGCTGAACAAGTCAATATGGAACTCAGTGACGAAGATGCGGACATACATCCTAGGAGGTTAGAGACTGTTTGACTCAACAAAATACCCGATTCGATAAGCCCATGACTGAGGAAGAAGAAAATATCTTCTTGGCGGAACAAGGGAAATAAGCTGAGGAAAAAGCTTGAATCATTCGTAACAAACGCCGACAAGCCACAAGACTACTAAGGATGATTCCAACGCGATTTGCAATCTCTGCGAATCCCTCGCAAAAAGACTAGCCGAAAAACAGGCGATAAAATTGAAAATCCACCATGCTACTAGCACGGCCCTGGATATCGACAGATGCTCCCTCCAAACAGAAATCAAAAATAAAATCATCGTAACAACCAATACGTCCATCAATAAAAGAGAGGACCTTCAAGGAGCGCATAATTATGCTATAAACCAGTTGTCCAAAAGGGGAAAAACATCAGGCAACACTTGGATCCAAAACTTCTCTTACGATGAGAATTCGTTTTGTGGATTGCACCAAACGAATGGTCATTCCACGATAAAATACAAAGTCCTTGGAGAGAGACGGACGGAAAAGCTATTCGCATGCACCGCAGTTTCAACATCCTCCAAATCAGGGGAAACCGAGGTCGGCGCCCAACACTATCGAACCTCCGCTTCGATCGAGGAGATTAAGGAGGTTGCATCCTCAAACTGATTCAGAAACCCATACATCATCCTCGTTTCGACATCGTACTGGATGTCGGGTTGCATGCTCTAATAGAAGGCACCCACAGAACTGCGACTCTCACGCCAGTCCCCAACAATTTGGTGCCTTTACTCCAATCGGGCAAAGCAGCCTTCAAATTGAGTTGAAAGGTTCACCATGATCGAAACGACTTTGTGCTTACCTTGCCTGGTCACACGACGAATTTCAGGCGCCTGCCTCCATGCCATCACTTCCATCTTTCTCTTCAAACAGATACATTCTTACTTAAGCCTATCCGATTAGAACTGAGTTGTGCGCATCGTACGCTCACGCGTCTTGAGAGCCTCTTGCATCACATGAAGACCCTACCAAAATACCCATGAAAAGTCAGCCGAGGTACAAAAAAATAATAAAACCACATACAAACCAAAAGTAACCCCCATCATTAGACGCGAAACCTCAACATATTCTTTCGACTCCTCGACTTCTTCCATGGGAGGTGGATTCGCTACAAGAACAAAGAAGTAAAAGAAATCGTCTCCAAACGACGGTATCTCCCCTAAATTTCCGAATTCGTTCAGACAAACTCTGGGGGCCGAGTCCCCCCTGACTCGGGAAGAAGAACCCACATCAAAGGCGGCATTTATGTCTCTTGGGGATATCTCCTTATCCCTCACGGACGACACCTTGTATAGAGTAAAACCATCCATCACTGGCTCAACCTCTTCTTCGACGGTTTCCAGACAGGTTCGAGCCCTGTGATATACAACTGCGTTATGAACTCACTCTGGAAAAAAGTGACTCCAATGAACCAGGCCACCCTTGAGGATATCTCGGACGAGAATCAAATCTTGCGAAAATGGCAGAAGAGGATCAACAACTGCACACAAAAAAATGCATGTCAGAGACTGGTAAGCCGAAAGAAGCTCAATTCTTCGATCGCATTATCCTGCATACTCCATATCCATTTAAAATGAGAGATGCAACTCTTCTCGGTGGAAGCGCCATCAAGTCGAACGAAAAGATAGCGCTTCTTCCAATCATGGTGATGGGATTTTTGAAGGATTGAATAATTTTCATAAATTTCTGCGGTACCAAATAGAAATGAAGTGAACTATTCTGACCCCTGGGACTAAGGAACCCCGCTAGATAATCAGCCTCTAAACTCATCCCTCGCTCGTATGCCAAGACCAAAATATCAATAAGGTGCTAAAGACCACGTGGCATAATCTGACTGATCAATAAGTCGTATCAATTCAAAAATTTGACTATTATCCCTAGGATGGGAAACCAAAATCGACAATATAAAAGATGCGCCTCATAGCAGGTGAACCAACCACGCGACGGCCTACAAGCCTCTTTTCAGTGCATTGGAAAGCAAAACACTACATCATCTGGAACTCGGCAGAACTCTCAAATGGTGACCATAAAGGAATCCTGAGAATCGCTCGAACTATCGGCATTACTGCCAAACTTAGGTCTCTGCGAAACCAAGATTCGGACGGCAGAGCCTCCAAATCGCACGTTGCACGCCAGTACACTTCCGCCTCTTTTGGATCAACCAAATGGCTTAAAAATTTAACCTTCACTATCATGTCAACACCTTCAAAGATTGACGATAGCGCATCCGCAGCGGCTCCTGAATTCGAACTCATGACAGGAATAATAAAAGCAATAAAATATTTGAAGGAAGGAGAAATTTCTACCTTGAAGGAGCCCTTGAAAAGTGATGAGTGAAGTTTAAAAGGTAATTCCTCAAATTTATAGAGAAATATTTTACTATTCATCTTTGGACTTTGAATCATTAATTCTCCTAACTCGCCAAACTTGCCTAACTTGTCAAATTTGCCTAACTCAACACCATGCAAGAACATTTCAATAGTTCTTGCAGGTTAGGGGGCTAACTGTTGGGGTCAAAAATGGTCATGATGAAGTTAATGTTAAAAAAATCGGTATACGCTTTGATCGGCGAAACAAACCAACCAAGTTCACAATATTCTCAAAAGACCGCACACGACACATTTCGGAGAATCAAGAAGCAATCATAAAATCTCCAAGCGATCATTGTACTTAGTCAAGAATGGTTTTTTTCCCGTTGGGTTTTCCCTATCACTAAGGTTTTAGAGAGGCAAGATGATTCGCTTACTCGGAACAAACGTCCGAGGAACACATAAAACCTCGACGAATACACGATCTTCGGATAAACACTCTAGTCTTGAATATCGCTTACGGAAAGCACGAACCTTGCTTAAATACGAACAATCAAGACGTTTTCAGACATACGTTCATCTCGCCAGTTGGCTAGATGAAGAAAATTCATCTCGCCAACCGGTAAGATGAATTTGCACACGGAATTCATCTCGCCAGTTAGCGAGATTAATCAAAGAATTTATCTCGCCAACTGGTGAGATGCATTTTCTCACGAAATGCATCTCGCTAGTTGGCGAGATTAATTTGCACACTAAATTCATCTTACCAATTGGCGAGATGAATCGAAAAATTCGTCTCGCCAACTACTGGGATAAATTTGCACGGGAAATTCATCTCACCAGTTGGCGAGTTGAACCACACATGTTCTTTGTATCACTCTAAATTAATTTTCTCTTGTTTCGTATCGTTCTAACTTACCCCTGAAGTTTTACGATAAAAATCGTAAAACCCGTTCCTTTCGTATGATGACTTCCTACGACTCACAAAATAACCGTGAAATTGTTTTGTATTAGCTAGACCTGTAAGAAAATAGCGGTTAATTTAAACTTTTATTTCTTCCTATTTACGACTTTTCTGCAAAGGTATCGATCGTATTGCTGCACGAAAGTTTGTTTTCTCAACAAGAATCATAAAATACACCTAAACCGTAAAGCGGCCAAACGAGGCCTAAAACACGACCAAGGTCCACTTATGATTCCAGACGGAAAACAAGCCCAAACGTAATGACGATCGAGGCTTGTCCTGCAAGCCAGGGAGAAATGGAAGAAATCTAGAAAAGGAAGATTTTCGCAAAAGAACCCATCAAGAAAAGGAAGATTTCCGCAGAGGAACGGAGGATGGAAAAGGAGGATGGAGAAATTACGAAGTCGATATATGAGAGATCAATAGATGGTTCAAGACACGTTCAACTCTCTCCGCATTAGAAATATTTTTCTGTTCTTGCTAGTGAGTTGCGACTCGATAAGGTTATTAAGTCTTTGTTGTTAGTTAAACGATATTCGTTGGCTGTTGTTACGACAAAGGCTATTTCTTGATTGTAACACGCTCAAAAATGAGATTTCTTTTCCCTCTTTTCGTACTCTTAAATTCGTTTTTGTATAAGTATTTTCGTACTCTGATCTTAAATCGTTTAACTAACAAAAATCCGGGATCTCTGGAAAGTTAGAGTTCTCTCTGATTTTCCGTAAATAATGGAAATCGACGGTGCGAATTTCGGTGCCCACATAGACTGAGACTTGAATTCTAAGAGAAAGAAAAGAAGATCAAATCCGTGTGTGGATGTTGAATCAGACTGATTAAACAAGGCTATTTCTTGATTGTAACACGCTCAAAAATAAGATTTATTTTCCCTTTTTTCGTACTCTTAAATTCGTTTTCGTATAAGTATTTTCGTACTCTGATCTTAAATCGTTTAACTAACAGAAATCCGGGATGTCTGGAAAGTTAGAGTTCTCTCTGATTTTCCGTAACTAATGGAAATCGACGGTGCGAATTTCGGTTCCCACATAAACTGAGATTTGATTTCTAAGAGAAAGAAAAGAAGATCAAATCCATGTGTGGATGTTGAATCAGACTGATTAAACAAGCTTTGTAAATTTTATTTAATAAACGCTTGCTTATTCGTTACACTACAATAAATATGCATTATCTTAGCGGTCGAAAACCGCTATCGTAGGATAGCATAGCGGTTAAATAAACGTTCTGACAGCGCCTGTCATTATAGGTCGGACAGTTTAGATAGCAGATTAAATGTATGCTATAGTTATCAAAGTTACGATAGCGTTGTTGAAGATGCAATTGTTTATTTTTGTGATAGCGCCGTATAATTGTTATTAAAAGTTTTTAATAATAGCTTTAGTTTTATATATTCAATAGCGTTGAAATTGTGTTATAATTGGATTGCATCTATACCAGTTTGTTTTACAAAGATAGCAAAGTATTTGTGCTATTATTGTATTGTAATTACCCGAAAATTAATATTAATTTTTTTTTGTGCATGAGACAATTAATTTTTTTTCTGGTGTGCACCCTACAATTAATATTATTATAATTATACAATTTAATTTATTTTGTAATTATAATATATTTTTGAATTTTTTGTCAAATAAAAATTAAATTATTTTATTAAATCCAAAAAACATTTCAATGTTTACAAAAGAGTAGCATTTCCACACTGTAAGGAATCAACCAATAAAAACCATAAAACCTATCAAACATCACCAAGACTATTTCAATCTACTACCAATCATCAACATCTTCAATTTCTCCATCATCTATTTCTTGGATAGCCTCTAGGCGATGCTCTCATTACAATATACCAATTTGAAGAATAATCTTCCCAGAGTAGAAAACCTACATCGTATTTTAATTACATAAAAAGACATTTGTTCATCACGATCAATGAAAAGAGAAACTTTATTTAAAAAAATAAAAGCAATAAAAAGATAAAAGCGAGAAAATCACCATAGGAGACGGGAGTACTGTAGCCTGAATTGAAGCTCGCTGACCAGTCACATTCATCCCAAACTCCCGGCTTACAGGCTCGATATTGTTAAATTCACTATTCTTGACCATCTAATAATAGAAAAACAGAGATGCAAATTAAAGAAAGATCTTATTCATTGAATAACTTCCTGCCTAACTGGAGGCCGTTGGGAGGTGGTTCTAAGCATCGCACTCACTTGCTTTTCATTGAGACTTTTGGTGTATCGCTGCCTATCAGCTATTCGACAGACCTACAAACACCAATAATACCACATAATATTCACGTGAGTAAAATGTGTGAATTAGTACTATACTTCCATGGGCAAGTAAGCAGGCTTTGAGTCGCTCCCTGATTAGATAGTAGGTAGTGATGGATATTTCATTTTATAGTTATATTTCTCAGAAATATTTTATGACAGTATTCTTGATGTTGTCCTCTAAAGTGACACTGAAATGAATACAGAAAAGGTAATAAGATTCTATGAAACCAAAAGACTAAAAATCTTGCAACAAGGTAATTAAAAGAAACATATTCACCTAAGCTGAATGATGGGCCAGTTCATCATCATTTGGTACAATGGAGTTTCAGCTTCTTTTAATTTTTTCCTGATGAACTCATATTCTTCTACAAGTTCTTCACCATTTGTTTGTCCATTTTCATTCATCTGAATTGGATTACCATCATCCATGATAAATGTAGTCTTCAACAAATCAAATGCCTGGGTTTCAGAATCAATAGTATGATACTTCGTTTCCATACCCCTAATTACAAGATGATCAACTATGGTTTCTAATTTTTTATGGCATAAATTTCGGCAAGCTCTACATGGGCAAAGCATTTCAGTCAGATTACCCAATCTTCTTGCTGATGAGTTTACGAAATTGGTTGCTCCTTCTGAGTACTTGGGACTAGTCCTACATGTTAAATCGCAAAAAAAGTTAGAATAACTATTACAATCAACGAATGAAAGTATTTCTCGAGAGATCTATGTGCATGATACCTTTGCAGCCAAATCCACAACTTCTCCATATGAGAAATATGTAACGATTGTTTCAGATTAGGTTTAGAATTAAGAAGATGGAGAGGACATATTTGATTTAGAACTAAAAACATTTTTGCGAAATTTTCAACGGCTCAGATTGAATGAATTAAGTTGTCTAAATATATCCAACGGTGTATGTTGCATCTCGTTTACTATCTTCATCTCAGCTGTTCATTGGCCAGTTTTTATATTACTTTTTCAAATGAGTTTTACAAAAAATAGTTAGTAAAATACAATTACAAAATTTAAAGTTAATTACAGAATAAATATCATATGCTTATTCAAACCAATACTCAAATGTTATTCCTATAAGTTCATATTTTCAAATGGATATAAATTATATATTAGTTATAGGTTGAAAGGGTTTATATCAGTTTAGGGTATAGTGTTAAGGTCTACGATTTTGAAATTAAACAATTGAAATGTGAAAACTAAACAACTTAATAAACTTTCGAAAGTTCTTGTATATATATTTAAATGGATATAAATTATATTAGATGAATTTGAGAAATATTAGTTATAAGTTCCAAGGGTTTATATCAGTTTAGGGTATAGTGTTAAGGTTTATGATTTTGAAATTAAACAGCTCAAATGTGAAACAACTTAATAAACTGTCAAAAGTTCTTGTATGTATATTTAAATGGATAAAGAGTATATTAGATAATTTTGAGAAATATTAGTTATAGGTTCAAAGGGTTTATATCAGTTTAGGGTCTAGTGTTAAGGTTTACAATTTTGAAATTAAACAACTTAAATGTGAAAAGGAAACAACTTAATAAACTATCAAAAGTTCTTGTATGTATATTTAAATGGATATAGAGTATATTAGATGATTCTGAGAACTATTAGTTATAGGTTCAAAGGATTTATATCAGTTTAACATCTAGTGTTAAAGTTTACGGTTTTGAAATTAAACAACTCAAATGTGAAAACTATACAACTTACTAAACTGTCAAAAGTTGTAGTATGTATATTTAAATGATATATAAAGTATATTAGATGATTTAAAAAAAAAATATTAGTTATAGGTTCAAAGGGTTTATATCAGTTTAGGGTCTAGTGTTAATTAAGATCTACGATTTTGAAATTAAACAACTCAAATGTGAAAACTAAACAGCTTAATAAACTGTCAAAAGTTGTAACATGTATAATTAAATGGATATAGAGTATATTAGATGATTTTTTTGAAATATTAGTTATGGGTTCAAAGGGTTTATAACAGTTTAGGGTCTATAGTTAAGGTTTATTGATTTGAAATTAAACAACTCAAATGTGAAAACTAAACAACTTAATAAACATTTATTTAAAATTTGTTGAAACTTTTAAAGTGTAGGGAATTTAGGTTTCATGGTATATTTAAGCATAGATTTTAGGGTTTAGAGTTTAGGATACCATATTGTTGTCAATAATTGTTTCATAAAAAAATATTTGTTTACCAGAAAAGGTGACATGTACATCCTTTTATACCTTTGTACGATTATCAGTAGCATTAATATAATACAACAAATTTGTAACATTGGTACCCCCCAAATTTGTTGTCTATCATTTGTAAGAGAATGATAGAGAGAGAGAAACAGAAGGGACGTAAGGGTTAACAGAAGCGACGCGAGTCTTAAATGTATTTTTTTAGTTCTTTTTATTAAATTAAACATGAACGCGTCTCTTAAATAATTTTTTTTGAGTTGTTTAATCATCTTCCGCATAGGTTTTAATATATAATCATTCTCTTCATATGTCCATTATTCTATTTTACTGGTCATGAAAAAATGATGGTAAACCCTCATATTCTCGATTTCCCTCCGAAAATCCTTGAAAAATTCTCCTAAAGGTCGCAAGTTTCTCATACAAAGATCTTTTCAAATGCAAGAGCGTTTGTGTGGCCATGCACGATGTGGATCAAAGAAAGACATTCTACTGGAGCGTCGATCTTTTCACTATGAAAAGAGATTGGTATTATTCTGCTGGTGTGAATTTCAATTGTTTGTGTCTCCACTATGAAAACCCTTCCGCTATCTTCCTTATCAGGGCTTGGGAGTTTGTCCGGACCAAGGACATGGAAGGCGGACTCTTGAAGATTAGGCGTGCCGCTGAGAACGGGAACGATTTGGCTCTCTACACCTACAATCATCTGAAAAGGATCATGTCCCCCGACGTGGTCTTCAATGGTGATATGGTCCATATATCTAGGGAGTTCTCACGGTCTGCGAAGCGGAAGATCCAAGCACCTTCTTCATTCTCGTGGAGCAACAGTTTGTCTCCATTCTTGCTCCAAAGGGTCACTGAAATTCACAATGTCTACTATCGGGATATCAATATTTTCCTATGTCAAGTGATCAATAGATGGAGACACCCGTGGGACGAGTGGTACAAGCCGGAGCCACACTGCGATGCATGTTTCTGGAAGATGGAAACACTCGCTTTCATTCGTGAGTTGCCTAAAAAGATTGTGTATTTGCGTCTTCAATACCCTTGACAATCTTAAACGTTTTTTAAATCAATGTCAATATTTCTTCCAACTCTTTTTTATATTTAAAAGTTAAAGTAAATCTAGAAAATATTAAATGAATTTTATTCTCTATTGATTACTAATGGTACTATTTGGTACTTTTGATTTGCTATCTGGATTTTTGTTATTTGTCCATCTCCAACCATAAACACTTATTGATACGTTTTAGGTTGAAGCATTTAGGGTTTAGGGTTCCTTGACGCGTGGCTATAAGTTCCTTTTATGAAATTAAACAGAAGTGACAAGTGGCTATTGAGTTCCTGTTTTCTATTCCTCATAGGTTATGATTACATGATCTGAGGTTTCATATATAAGTTGTTAAAGTTTATTAATTGTTTAAAATTTATTAATTTTTAAAGTTATTTAAGTTTATTAATTGTTTAAAATTTATTAAATTTAAAGTTGTTAAAGATTATTAATTATTCTTATCTTCTCTTAATTGTTCTTTATTAGTTGCTCATATATTTGTCAATTTTTAAAAATTTGTAGTGCGTATAAAATTGTTAAAGTGTTAAGAATAGTGAAACAAAGTTATTAACAGTAGAAACAAAAAAAAAATTGTTCAGAAAATATTTTGAAAACAATGATAATTTCACAAGACCTCCCTCATAACTTCGACCTTTGGGATAACTGGGTTGATAACGACATCAGAAACGCCATCGAAGCTAGAGTAGACTGTCGTATTGCCATTCCCCCGGTGAATCCTCCAGAATCGGAGTTCACAGTATGTACTGCCGTTTTGATGCAGAGTCGGCTTTAATGCAGTAAAATAATTGAGATAATGGCCAAAGGCCTTGCATTCCAGATAGATCCGACTAAAACAGACAATGAAAAAAATACAATCATTACACATTTACAACACATAAAATCCAACCGATACAAATATACGTACTCTCTATTCATAAGAACAAACGACAGAATCAACACCCTCTCCATGAATCCCATTGTTGTGACCGCTTGTTCATACATCACATCGTTTATGTACTTTATTCAACCGACTACGTGCACTGCATTGTCAAGATAAGAGCATCAAGATTTTCTGATGCTCTGTTTTTTTTCCTTTGTTTTCTCTGGTTTTGCACTGCATTTGTTCTGCATTAGAGTTACTATTTCACATTTATATTTCATTTACTATTTACCAAATCTAACATAAACACTAATTAATAGGAACAGACCATGAACAACAAGAAAAATGTACCAGTTTCAGTAATGCAGACATGTAACCACAATTTCAACCATGAAAACTGTGAGTACTTGATACATATGGACTCGGTGACAGGCTCAACACGCCTAATGGTGGTGAAATCAAAAAATACAATATCCACAAACGAGCAGGTTGTCGAGAAGAACGAACTTGAGTGCTTCACCAGAAACTTTGATAGCTCGACGCTATCGCCTTCCTGCATGAGAGAGATGTCTACATTGACGGATGGTAGAAGGGTGCACTGGACGTGGTTTCCAGCGTGGCCAGCAAGTATGAATTCCCTCACGATCCCGTAAGGGTATACGACCTTAAATCTTCGAATCACCTTCACCCTGAATGTGTCCTCGCACGTACCAGTGGTGAGATCTCTAACTTTAAGAATAACCATTGTTGATGAAGATGAAAGATTAAGGATGAGAGATCAAAATCTTCGATACGAGAGATGAGATATCAAAATCTTTGAGTGATTTGATTTTGTTTGAATTTTTAGAGAGATGAAAACAGAAGCAACACGACTTTTAAATGCATTTATATGATTTTCTTTAATTAAATTAAAAAGAAACAAGCGACTTACCTGAACTTTTTTAATTTCTCGTAGGTCTTATCATGTTCTCTTAGGTAATGATAACTGCAAGCTATAGGTTTCGTGTAGTTGTTATATTTTATTAAAGTTTCATTATATCTCTTATTTTACAAACTTTTCTACATCAATTGCTCTGGTATTTGACACTTTAGGTATAGATATGATTATGGTTAATTTTGTTAAAGTGCGTAGTGCTAAAATTTAGCATTACAATTTGTACCATTAATTTTTTACTTGTTGTTCAGTGACTTGTAGGTTCAAGAAAATACAAACAGTATTGTTACACAAACAATAAATTATCATTTGGCCAAACAACAACTGACCTTAATGCATCAACAATAAATGTAATCTCTTCAGTTGGCCTCCACACCTTCGCCTTCCCAATCTTAATAAATTCAATCAAATCTTGCTTGCATTTGGACCTCTTGGTACGAAGTGGCACTTCTCATTTGGATCTGTTGAAGCTACTCTCTCTTCAGCTATCGTGTGTCCAGAGTTGTTGCGATCCAAAAGAATACACTTATCCTTTGCACTTCTCTTAGAACGGGTGTTGTTCCGTGGACTCTACAATTGAAACAACAATAGATTAACCAAGTAAAAGAACAGTCATTAAATAACTAGAATAGTAATAACATACCATTTTTTCGGATTATCTGGTTTCGTAGGAATTCCTTAAGTAGATTTTGGGTTAAGGAGTTCAATCTTTAATAGTGGCCATGCAATTTTCTCACCAAGTGCATCATAGATAAATACGATGGCAGAAGTTGGCCTCCAAAAAAAAGCTTTGGCCTTACAAATCATGTCAACAGAAATTGGCCTCCATTGCATATGTTGAGCAAATGATGCCTTCACCAACAACCTCATCGTTTCCATCAGTGTAATCAATGATTTTACATCTTTGAGTCTCATCTAAACTAGTTTCCGGCAATGTAAAAGTGTAATAATTATGTACCTGAATAGTAAGAAAATCATATAGAGAAACTTACATATATATATATATATATATATATAGTCTTCATAACTTGTTTCCCTGTCCACAATAACTTTCTCAACATGCCATGCAATCATGCATCCCACAGCTAGGCCAATTGATGCTACTGACTCTTATATTGGCCTCCAGAGAGGAGCTTCAGGTGTGATTTCAGATGTCATGGTAATGGCTACTGCAGAAGGACCAATTGGTATCTTACCAACTTTATAGTACAGATCAGCAGAACAAAATGAACCTTCCCCATACACAACTTTGTAGTCAGTCCAATCTCACACCTTCTTTCAATTCAGAAACACCCTCAGATGTTTCAGTACCACTAGTGGTTGTCTAATACATGGCCAATGATTTAATTAACAAATTAGGAAACTGATTTAAACTGATATGAAAATATAATTACCGTATTTCCAGTTAATCCCTCCATAACTCCCATCAACTTTTCAATATGACATTGCAAATCAGCAATCTTTGAGTCTCTAGCTTGCAGAAATGATAGCTTAGTAGAACTGATCCCTCTGCCATACCCTCTCACTCTTCCATGTTTCTATTTTCCCAAAACCTTTCTCACTGCATCTTCCTTGAATTTATCACATGATGTAGAGTCCATCTGACTATCGAGTGACTGTATTTGTTCATAATATAAATATTTTACAAACGAGATATAAAAATGATCATTTATATATGTAACAATGTATAAACAAGTTTCATAACTACTTACAACAGTGTGAGCAAATTCAGGCCTCACAACTCTACCATCCGCATGTGTGTGTCCGGCAATCCAAATCTGACTCCTACTAATTTTCCTTGGATCTAGACTCCTCATTTTATTTAAAACAAAAAAGATTAAATATTGAATAATCTTTACATAGGATTGAATTGAATATTCATTTTAATTACCATTTCATAAGCTAAACTAAGCATCCCTTTGCGGCTTGTTTTGTGAGGTATCTGTTTTTTTCTCAGCTCTTTGTACTTCTTACTTGTTTCCTACAACAAAAATACTTAATCAAAGCTAAAAGACATATAGAGAAGACAATATGACCATTACATCAACATTAACAATCTTGAACGTGTGAGAGGTTTTGCTCCTAACCCATGAGTTTCATACTTGAGAAGATGGAATGTTGCAGGGTTTAAAAGTAATCCTCTTAACAACACTTTAGACATTTCTTACTTGTGCCACCAGCCTTGACTTCTCAGCCCTCCATAAACATCCCAGCTGCTTTATAAGAACCTCTTTCTGCCACTTTTCTTTCATGTCAAACTCCCCCTGCATCAAATTATGCTAAAATGAACTCTTAGCTTGGATCAAGATAAATTGCTTAAATAGTCAAACACACCTGGATCTCCTCCCACGTGGTATCCTTAGACAATTGATCAAGTTGTCTTAAGTTAGGCAATGTAACTGGAACTTGTTCTCTCACCAGAGGAGCAAGAAAAGATGATAATGTAACAGAACCAGGTCCAACATGTTCAACATACTCATTGAAAGACACTAAGACCCTTTCATTAGGATTTGTAGACATTGTATGCATCTTTGTTGGTCCTCTTCTCTTTTTTTCCTTCACTTCATTAAATAGAGTTTGATTTCCTTCAGTACTCTCATTGTTAACTGATGTGATCGTAGACAAACCAGAGCCTGAACTAGAGCTTGAACCAGAGCAGCTTGAACCTGAAGGAATGGTCATGAGATCTAAAGGAAGAGAGTTGGCACATCACGCCCACGTGATGCGATATTCAGAGCTAGAAGATCAAGCCTGCAAAACATATCAATTGTTCAGGCTTTTCAACCCAGAAGAACCAGATATCTGATTGGTTAGCTAAGTGGGTAATTCTTGCACTCTTTTGTCCTTAGTCGAGATGATCGCCTTTTTCCCGCCTTGGGTTTTTGGTCAATCACTAAGGTTTTAACGAGGCAAGTTATCCACTTCCGTTAAAGATTTTTGAGAAGAATTTGGCATAAGTATTTTTATAAATACTTGGCGAAAATAAAGAAGCCTTCTAGAAGCTTACACTTGCCTTCCACGGCACATCTTCTAGAAGCTTTCTATTGAAATTACAAGTCTTGTAGTTTTCATTAGAACTTTTAGTTGTTTTTCTTTTTGAAGCTTCCACGCTTCGTAGTTTTGTGTTATGTTAGAAAAGCCCTAGGATCATGTGCCTATTTAACATATTTCAAACCCTCTCTCTTTTCTTAGCAAGTTTTATGTCGAAATTTAAGTTTGTTTAGAACAACCTTCGAATCCTCTTGCTCATAGGATTGAGAATCTCGACTCTTCTACATCTGTAATAGATTCAGAAAGTCTTCTTTGTTGATTGTCTATTCCATCAAAACACCATCCTTCTTTTAATCCCAATATGTTCGATAATCACCATCAAACCATCCTTACAAATCCATCTTCAAGTTCGATCATATCATCAATCATCATCGGCCTAAGACAACCAAAGTCTCGGCCATCTTCCTTAATCCGCAACCATCCAGCAGTTAATCTAAGTCCGAGACATTAGATAAGGCCATCCAAAGCCTTACGTAAAGACCAAGCCATCGGTTTCAGACCTGAAGTGCATAAATGTCGAGCCTATAAGATAGTTAGGATCCAAGATCGTATCAGGTGATATCAGAGCCAACTATGTACCAAACGCTGAGCAAAACCCTAACCCTAATGTCTCTTTCTTTTAGTTCCGAAATTTTCTGGTTTTCGCTAAGAAACCTAGGTTGCATCTAGATTAATTTTAAAGAACCAGAATCATGAATCTAATTAGGTTATTAATTTGTTTGTTTTATTAGTTTGCATGTATATCACCTAGAATTTTCAGAATTAATCAATCTAAAATCGAAAGTTCTATGTTTGTTGATTGATCTTTTTGTGAATCCATTACTTGTGCAAGTTTCTTGGTATTTCAGGTACCATGGAACTCTCTGCAGAAGCTATGGAGTCCTTGAACCGGTTGATGAGTCAACAAATCAAGGATAACAATGCAATCTTATTACAACAGATCGAGTTTCTCAATGAGAAAGTGGATACAATGAAGCTAGAGAAAAATAAAAGAAGTCGAAGTAATGGACATTCGTCTCCAACCCCTACACCTTCTGAAGCTATACATATTGCTAAAGGAAAAGAAAATCTAGGAGAGTCATTTAGACCGATCAAAGGAGGTCCAACTTTCAGAACAATTTCTGGTCCGAAAGTGTCTAGAGAGTGAGAACAACACATTGGAATAGAACGTGAGTCTTCTGAGGAAGAAGAGGTGCCAGACCATAGTTATGGTAGCACCATACGACATAGAGATACAAGGCCTAAATGAGACTTCCTTGATCCTGCACATTAGCAGTTGAAACATATCAAGATCAAGTTCCCATCATTCCTAGGCACGAATGAACCTGGAGTCTATCTAGACTGGGAAAGGAAGATGGAATCCAACTTCCTATGCCAAGGAACATACAACATAAACAAAGTCAAAATCATTGTTTCAGAATTCAGTGGTTACGCTTTGTTATGGTGGGAAGAATTGGGAGTTGTTAGAGCAAGATCTCGAGAGCCTCCCATAACTACTTGGGATGAGCTAACGGTTCAGATGAGGCAGAAATTTGTTCCAACCTACTATCATTGAGAGATATTGAGCAAGCTTCGCAAGCTAGTTCAAGGAACAAGAACCGTTCGAGATTATTTTCAGGAGCTTGAAACCCTCTTAATCTGAGCTGATCTAAGTGAAGGTGAAGACATGTTTATGTCTTGGTTTCTAGGAGGTCTTAACTGAGATATTCAAGAAAAGTTGGAGCTTCAGAGTTATCAAGACATTGAAGAGATGGTTCACAAGTCTGAACTGATTGAAGCTCAGAAGAAGAGGCGGTTTGTCAAGCCAAGCCTTACACCACCAGCCTAAAAACCGAAGGATTTCTCTACTGTTAGACCTAGTTTCAATCCGAAACCAGCTCAAGCTAGAGAAGAGAACAAAAACACCAAGGTAAAATTGCAAATTGGAACTACTTTTAGTCAGACTCGGTGTTTCAGGTGTCAAGGCATGAGGAATTATGCAAGAGAATGTCCCAACAATAAAGTATTCCTTCTCAGAGATGATGGAGAGATAGTTCCTCAAGAGGAATCAGAGATTGGGTCCGAAACTGAAGAAGAAGAAACATCAGCGGCTGTGGGTGAATTACTGGTTACAAGAAGAACTTTAAGTGTGCAAAATCAGATTGAAGAAGCATGCCAAAGAGAGAATCTATTTCACACTCGATTTTTTATACAATCCAAGGTCTACTCTTTGATCATTGATGGTGGAAGCTGTACTAATGCAGCTAGTGAAGTTATGGTTCAGAAGCTCAATCTGAAAACTATTCCTCATCCACATCCATATAAGCTACAATGGCTAAATGATGGAGGAGCTCTAACCGTAACTCACTAGGTCCTAATCAATTTTTTGATTGGGAAGTATGAAGATAAAATGCTTTGTGACGTTTTGCCTATGGGGTCAAGCCATGTTCTTTTGGGAAGACCTTGGCAATTGGATCGGAAAGTCATACATGACGGGTTCACTAACAAGCACAGTTTCGAGTTTAAAGGTAGAAGAATCACGCTGGTTCCACTCACTCCTACTGAAATCTATCAAGATCAGATGCAAGTCAAGCAAAAAGAAAAGGAGAAGATTTCGACCAGCATCTACATAAACCACAATGAGTTTTCTAAACTCTATGACTCTGAACTTACATGTTTTCTATTCATCTGCAAATATGCTATTCAGATCACTAACCCAACACAACAGTTACCTAGTGGAATGAATGAGTTATTGCAGGTATACAGTGATGTTTTTTCTGGAGAGATTCCGCAGGGCCTTCCTCCTATACGTGGGATAGAGCATCAAATCAATTTAGTTCCCGGTTCAGCTCTACCAAACCGACCAGCATATCGCACCAATCCGACCGAAACCAAGGTGCTTCAGATACAAGTAGAAGAGCTCCTTAGCAAGGGATAAATCCGAGAATCCTTTAGTCCATGTGCTGTCCCGGTTTTTCTTGTACCAAAGAAAGACGGAAATGTATCAAGATTGTCGAGCTATCAACAACATAACGATGAAGTACCAACATCCAATCCCGAGATTGGATGACATGTTAGAAGAGCTAAGTGGATCTAAAATCTTCACCAAGATCGATATAAAGAGTGGTTATCACCAAATAAGGATGAAAGAAGGTGATGAATGGAAGACGGCGTTCAAGACTAAACAAGGATTCTACGAATGGTTGGTGATGCCATTCGGTCTAACAAACGCCCCAAGCACATTCATGCGCCTCATGAATCACATCCTTAGGAGATTCATCGGGGTATATGTGGTGGTGTACTTCCATGATATCCTCATCTATAGCAAGGGTTTGCAAGAACACTTAACTCATATCAAATATGTTTTGGATGTTTTAAGATCTGAACGTTTGTTTGCAAATCGAGCCAAGTGCTCATTTTGTACTAATGAAGTTTTCTTTTTAAAATTTGTTGTTAGTGAAGAATGAGTTAAAGTAGATGTTGAGAAGATCAAAGCCATCAGAGATTGGCCGAGCCCAACTAATGTCAGTGAAGTCCGAAGCTTTCACGGATTGGCTGGGTTTTACCAAAGATTTGTGCGTGAGTTTAGCACTCTCGCAGCCCCTCTTACCAATATTATCAAGAAAGAAGTTGGTTTTAAGTGGAAGGAACAACAAGAACTAGTCTTTCAGGCTTTAAAAGAGAAGCTTATCAATTCACATGTTTTAATATTGCCTGATTTTATGAAAACTTTTGAGATTGAGTGTGATGCTTATGGTGTAGGAATAGGTGTTGTTCTAACTCAGGATAAGAAACCTGTGGAATTTTTCAGTGAGAAGTTAGGAGGTTATACAATGAACTACCCAACCTAAGAAAAAGAGCTCTGTGCCCTTGTTAGAGCTTTACAAGTGTGGCAGCACTATCTATGGCCGAAAGAGTTCGTGATCCACACAGATCATGAATCATTAAAGCATCTCAAAGGTCAGCAGAATTTGAACAAAAGACATGGACGCTGGATCGAGTTCATTGAGACATTCCCTTATGTCATAAAGTACAAGAAAGGTAAGGAAAATGTAGTCGCATATGCATTGTCCCGGAGGTACACTCTTCTATCTACTTTGACATCTAGAATACTAGGATTCGAACATGTCCAGGAGTTGTATGAGGCTGATCCAGACTTTAAAGTATATATGTCAAATGCGCTAAGTTTGCTTTTGAGAAGTTAATAGGCAATCAGGTTATCTCTTTTTCTGCAACCGATTGTGCATTCCCCAAGGAACAATCTGAGAATTATTAGTGAGAGAAGCTCACGCTGGAGGACTTGCTGGTCACTTCGGAGTAACCAAGACACTTCTCGGACTACAATCCAAGTTCTATTGGTCGAACATGAAGAAGAATGTTGAGAGGATTTGCTTAAGCTGTTCAACGTGCAACCTAACCAAAAGCAAATCGCAACCAACCGGGTTATATACTCCTCTCCCTATCCCTTCTCAACCTTGGGCTGATATATCAATGGATTTTGTGATTGGTTTGCCTCGGACCAGAAATGGTCGAGATTCGGTATTTTTGTTGTTGACAGGCTCAGTAAGATGGAACATTTCATAGCTAGCCACAAAACCGATGATGCTGTGAGTGTAGCTAATCTATTTTTCAGAGAAGTTGTAAGGCTACATGGAATGCCTCAGACAATATTTTCAGACCGTGACACGAAGTTTTTGAGCCACTTTTGGGGAACACTCTGGGCAAAACTAGGAACAAAGCTCCAATTCTCTACAACTTGTCATCCACAAACCGATGGACAAACAGAAGTTATCAACAAATCATTATCAACGCTCTTAAGAGCCATGATCAAAAGCAATTTAAAGGCATGGGAAGAATGTCTCCCTCACGTGGAGTTTGCTTACAATCACGCTAAGCATTCTTCAACTTTATTTTCTCCTTTCGAAATTGTTTATGGCTTTAATCCCAATTCCCCTCTAGACTTGATTCCTTTGCCTGAGAAAGAACGTTGCAGTGTTGATGGTAAAAGGAAAGCATATCAGATTCGGAAGCTACATAAACAAGCTAGGATCAACATAGAGAAGAAAACGCAGCAATACCAAAAGGATGCCAACAAAGGACGAAAGAAGATACTGTTTGAAGTTGGTGATTTGGTGTGGCTTCATTTGCGCAAAGACATATTTCCAGAAGAGAGAAAATCCAAGCTGAAGCCGCGAGTTGATGGACCCTTCGAAGTCATTAAGAAGATCAACGGCAATGCCTACAGACTCGACTTAAAAGGGAAGTATCAAACCTCTAGTTCATTCAATGTTTTTGATTTGATTCCTTATATTGCAGATTCCAATTTGAGGTCAAATCGTTTTCAAGAAGGGGAGGATGATGTGATCGTAAATGAACCAGACGAACCAGAGCTTGAACCAGAGCAGCTTGAACCNGAAGAACCAGAGCCTAAACCAGAGTAGCTTGAACCTGAAGGAAGGATCACGAGATCTAAAGCAAGAGAGCTGGCACATCAAGCCCATGTGATGCTTAATTCAGAGCTAGAAGATCAAGCCTGCGAAACATATCAACTGTTCAGGCTTGTCAACCCAGAAGAACCAGATATCAGATCGGTTAGCTAAGTGGGTAATTCATGTACTCTTTTGTTCTTAGTCGAGATGATCGCCTTTTTCCCGCCTTAGGTTTTTGGTCAATCACTAAGGTTTTAACAAGGTAAGTTATCCACTTCCGTTAAAGCTTTCTGAGAGTAATTTGGCATAAGTATTTTTATAAATACTTTGTGAAAATAAAGAAGCCTTCTAGAAGCTGACACTTGCCTTCCAATGCACATCTTCTAGAAGCTTTCTATTTAAATTACAAGTCTTGTAGTTTTCATTAGAACTTTCAGTTATTTTTCTTTTTGAAGCTTCCACGCTTCGTAGTTTTGGGTTATGTTAGAAAAGCCCTAGGCTCATTTGCCTATTTAACATATTTTGAACCCTCTCTCTTTTCTTAGCAAGTTTTATGTCGAAATTTAAGTTTGTTTAGAACAACCTTCGAATCCTCTTGCTCAGAAGATTGAGAATCTCGACTCTTCTACATCTGTAATAGATTCAGAAAGTCTTCTTTGTTGATTGTTTATTCCATAAGACAATCAATCTTTTCCATGAAAAGACCATCCTTCTTTTAATCCCAATATGTTCGATAATCACCATCAAACCATCATTACAAATCCATCTTCAAGTTCAATCATATCATCAATCATCATCGGCCTAAGACAACCTAAGTCTCGGCCATCTTCCTTAATCCGCAACCATCCAGCAATTAATCCAAGTCTGAGACATTAGATAAGGCCATTTGAAGCCTTACTTAAAGACCAAGCCATTGATTTCAGACCTGAAGTGCATAAGTGTCGAGCCTTTAACAGAGTTAGGATCCAGGATCGTATCATTAACCCTATGTTGATCCATGTTAACATGATCATTACGTTCAATACTATGATCATTTTCTTCATGGTCATTCTGTTCAGTACTCTGAGACTGATCATTTTCTTTCTCAAGAGCTTGTTTCTCAGTAACTTATATCTCATCTTCAAGTATTACCTTCTCACCCTCATCAAAATTGTCATCATTAACAGCAAAACCATCATCATCTTCATTAACTTTATCCTCATCTTCAATTCGTCTTACATTATCACCCTCAACATCTTCCACCACTCTATCTAATTCTTCAGGTTCAAGTGCCTCATTGGAATTTGACAGATTAACAACCTCCTTATTTTTTCTAGAACTTCTTTTCCTTGTTTGAATCTCATCATTGCTAGCATTTTTACCCCATGTTGATCCAAATTAACAGGTTCTTCTTCTTCACTACTACTTCTTCTCTTAGTTCCTCTTGCTGCATTTTTACCCCATGTTGATGTAGGTGTAGCCTCTAAGCCTTGGTTACGTCTACTACGACGGGCCCCAGCAGAGCCGGATGTCGACGTGTAGCCTCCTCTCGTCCTTATTGTCATTTCAACATCTAACGAATTCAAACAATATGTATGTATATAGATGATACCTTAAAATCAAAATAGCAAAATCAAACAATTTGTATATAGCTAAATTCCGCATTGCAAGATGAAATTGTAAATTAACTAAATATGAGGAAGATACCTTCTCGATTAAACAATGGAGCTTCGAATCGGTGAGATCAACAATGTCCCAAAGTAACGCATACAGTGAAGTTCTTCTGAAAATAATGAAGAAAGAGAGAAATAACTAAGTCGATCGATCGAATTGAATATGTTGAAAGAAGTTACCATAGCGTTTTTTGTATTATCTGCAATAGTAAGTGCCGAAACTAAGCAAAAATATACGCGCCTCAGTATTTTTGTTTTCCCAGGAATGAAAAAATAGCGTCAAAAAATGAAACGCTATGGATAAAATATGTGTCCATATACAATAGCAGTTACACAAAAACGCTATCCTGGGACGCTATCGATGGTTATATTTCTTGTAGTGTTAAGTTTTGTATATATTTCTTAGACATTTCAATTGGTATCAGAGCGTGACAACCAAAACTGGTTGAGATCCTGGCTAAGACATTGATCTGTCGAAAGAGTTAATTGCTTTTCAAAATATAGTCATGTTGGATGAATGAAATTTTGAGCATTGGAAACCTCGAGTGAGACATGTTCCTCGAGGAATTCATGAAGAACCATTGACTGATGTAGTTAATGGGCGGAAAGAACCAACTGTTCTAGAAAAAGATCAAAAGTAAATCCCTAAGCCAAGTGATCAATGGAAAAAAGCAGAAAAGAGTGCATCCATGTACAACTCAAAGGCGTTGGCAAATATCTTCACATTTGTAGATCTGGATCAATACAATATCATACACGGTTGTGAATCTGCAAAAGAAGCTTGGGACACATTGATCAACCATTTCGAGGTGACGCACTCGAATTTACCATCTGGCCTCTAAATTTGAGAATTTAAAGATGGGACCAGATGAATATGTTAGCAGCTTCATTTCAAAGCTCAGCACCCTTGCAAATGAAGCTTGTGTACTAGGGGAAAAGCACAAGGAAAAGAAACTTGTGAAAAAGCTCTTAATGTGTCTTCCCAAACGATTTGCATCTCACAAAGCCGTATTGAAAATGGCCATGAATACTGATGATATGAAGTTTGATATGCTAAAAGTAGAGGAGTTGTATGATCCAACAGAACCAAGTACCTAGCATAAGGGAATTGCTTTCACTGCTAATCAAGAAGATGATCAAACACAAAGAATAGAAGAAAACATCAGCTTATTAGCTAAATACTTCAACAAGATGCTAAAGAGAAATGCAAAACGAAAGAATCGAACCTTTATAGGTCAACAAAGTAGTGGAGATCTTGGAGCAAAAAGTGAAGAAAAATCAAATAAGAAAAAAGATCTTCAATGTCACGAGTGTGAAGGATATGGACATTTTAAGAGTGAGTGTCCACTAGCTAAGAGGAAAGAGTTGCGGTGTATTTAGTGCAAAGGTATTTGGCACACAAGAACATAATGCCCCAGTATACTGAAAGGAAAGGAGAAATCCTTATTGCGTTTTAGTGATACTGAATCTGAGAACGACGATGATTCATATGAGGAACTACTAATGAACTTTGTTGCATTAACTTCTCATGAAGAAACAGATGAGAAGGTCGTTGTTGTAACTGATTCAGATACTGATTCGGATGAAGATAGAGAATTTGATGCAAAGGCTGAATAATGTGTTTTGTATAATAATTGGGTCACTTTGAGCAACGAAAACTGCAACTCATCAAGGATAAAGCAATGTTGAAGGCTCAAATGAACATTCTGGAGATGAGAAAAGAAGTGAGAAATATGATCTGAACTCAAGAGTGTCAATTGAGAAGATCCAGAAAGAATTAAAAGAGAAAAATAAAAAGGAAGATTAGGATTCTCAACAGTGCAACGGATGACTTGGATCAAATACTTGCTGTTGGAAAACCTCCAAAAGTAAATTGGGGATTGGATTATAAAGGATACAAATCATCGGATCATGTTGATGTTTCTAATTTATCCAATTTTTTGCAGCAAAGCAAAAACATCAAAAGATAAGAGAAAGGAATGTCAAAAAGGAGAAAAGACTCATCCAGACTGGTCATAGAGATCATGTTGTTTGACAATGACATCAACCAGCTGAGAAGTGTAGGGAAAGTCTAAAAGACACTCGGTTTCGTAACAAGAAAAGAGTGAAGCAACACGTCTATCAAGCTTGGAAACAATGAGCTGTGTATCCAGAACCAAGCAGATTTAGATATGAATGGGTTGCTAAATATACAAATCAAGTGTCAACAGAAAATAAGTTATAGAGTTATGACACCAAGAATGAGACTAACCCAAACCAAACACGAAGAAGAAAATCTGGTTTGCAACTTTATTGTCTCAGAAGCCCTTCAATAATATGAAAATGAGTTGAAGAAAAATGATCTACAATGTGATGTTGCTTTTACAGAAACAGATTCTGAATCAACTTCGTGGTACTTTGACAGTGGTGGTTCATGTCATATGACAAGAATCTAGGATACACTTGGGAAATATACTCAGATCAAAGGAGGAAAAGTGACATTTGGAGATGGGGCTCAAGGTAAAATGTAAGGAATGGGATCCATTACTAAAGACAACTAGCCACCTCTAGCTAATGTCTACTTCGTGGAAGGGTTGAAGGCTAACCTAATCAGTGTAAGTCAACTTTGTGATGTAGGTCTTGAAGTGAGATTTACCTGAGTAGATTGTCAAGCAGTGAATGAGAAGGGTGAACTAATCTTATGTGGTGTACGATCATGAAACAACTGTTACTTCTAGAGACCATTGAACTCATGTTTGTTAGCTACTAAATCTAAACTTGACTTATAGCATCGAAATTTAGGACACATGAGCACTCATGGACTGACAAGACTGATAAGTGCCAAAGTAGTGCGTGGGATACATGATCTGGAAAAGACAACCGAAACAGTTTGTGATGCATATAATCAAGGAAAGCAAATGAAATTCCGACATTAAAAAGTCACAGAGATCAATTCAAAAAAGATATTGGAACTCGTTCGTATGGATTTAATGGGACCAATTCAAACTGAGAGCATAGCTAGGCGTCGCTATATTTTTGTTCTTGTCGATCATTTTTTTAGATACACTTGGGTGCGGTTCTTAAGAGAGAAATCTGAAGCTGCATAAAGTTTCAGAATTCTGGCACTACAATTAAAGTCGGAAAAAGGAAATATCATATAAATTCACAGTGATCACGGTGGTGAATTTCATAATGAAGCATTTGAGAAATTTTTTCAAAATCAAGGTATTAGTCATCAATATTCAAAACCAAGAACACCACAACAAAATGGCATAGTCGAAAGAAAGAACAAAACCCTGTAACAAATGGGCCGAGAAAAGCTTCATGGAAATGGTGTTTTACCTCGTTCTTCGCAAAAGCCATCAATACAGCCTGTTACGTAATCAACAGAGTCTATGTAAAACTAGGAACAAAGACAACACCATATGAAATCTTGAAAAGTAAAATCCCCAATCTGAGTTACTTTCACACCTTTGGATGTGTGTGTTACATCTTGAATGATAAAGACAGTCTTGGGAATTTTGACTCTACAAGTGATCGTGGTATGTTCCTTGGATATGCAACCAACAGTATGGCGTTCAAAGTATACAATCATCGAACGAAGATGATAATGGATTCTGTCAATGTTGTTTTTGATGACAATCAACAATACATTATGCAGGACGTATCACAATGCAGCAAGGTTCAGACACACTTTGCGCCCAATGTAACTGAAGACCATGATGAAACAGAAAGTATTGAAGTGTTAGAGGTTGATGAGGAACAAGATACTGAACCACTCCAGGTTCATAAGAATCACTCACAAAAATAAGATATACTTTAAAGAGATGGTTAAGTTGGCATGTTTTCTATCACTTGTTGAATCCAAAAACGTGACTGAAGCATTAGAGGATGAATTTTGGGTATCGGCCATGCATGAGGAACTTGAACAGTTCTCCAGACTTGAAATTTGGGATCTTGTTGAGAAACCAGAAGGAGTTAACATTGTTGGAACTAAGTGGATCTACAAAAACAAGATTGATGAAGATGGGAACATCATAAGAAACAAGGCTAGACTTGTTGCTCAAGGATACTGTCAATTCGAGGGAGTAGACTTTGACGAAATTTGCCTACTATTTGGTATAGCCTGTAAACTCAAAATCACATTATATCAAATAGATATTAAAAGCGCCTACTATTTGGTATAGCCTATAAACTCAAAATCACACTATATCAAATAGATATTAAAAGCGTGTTTCTAAGTGGTGTACTCCAAGAAGAAGTATTTGGGGGCTCAACCAAAAAGATTCGAAAATCCTCACTTTCTGAACGCATAGCCAACTTCTTACTCAAGAATGGGTTTTAACGAGATATTTTTTGAAAGCACAAAGCAGTGTATGTCTGATCATTTTGTCACTACCATGACAAAAGAATTCCAAATGAGTATGGTTGGAGAATTGAACTACTTCTTGGGTATTCAAATGAAGAAAACGCATAAAGGGATATTCATATCACAGAGTACATATGCAAGAAACCTGATCAATATATTTGAAATGCAATCGAGTGAGGAAGCTAGAACATCGATGAGCACCACAATGAAGCTTTCACGAGATGAGCAAGGAAAACCAGTTGGTGAGAAAACTTACAGAGCAATGATCGGAACTCTAATGTATTTAACTGCAAGTAAACCAGATTTGTGCCATAATGTTGGGATGTGTGCAAGACACCAAGCTGCTCCAAAGGAATCATACCTATGGGCTGTGAAACTATCCTTAAATATGTTAAAGGAACACTTGATTATGGGATATATTTCACCAATGAAACTAACTCAAACCTTGTAGGATTTTTTGATGCATATTAATCTGGATGTCTTGATGATAGAAAGAGTACATCAGGAGGCTGTTTCTTTGTGGGAAACAATATCATCTCTTGGCATAGCAAGAAGCAAAATTGTGTATCGTTTTCCACTGCCGAAGCAGAGTATATCTCACTTGGAAGTTGTTGTACCCAATTGATGTGGATGAAACAAATGCTTATTGACTATGTTATTCATTCTCACCCTCTACTTTTTAATTGTGATAACATGAGTGCAATAAACATATTTAAAAACCCAGAAGCATTCTCGGACTAAACATGTTGATATAAGGCATCATTTTGTTAGGGAATCAGTAGAGGATAAACTTGTTATCATTGAGTACGTGTCTTCTGAAAATCAACTAGCATATATTTTCACAAAACCCCTTGATCTTAATTTTTTTCTTCGTTTGCGTAAAGCAATTGGGATATGTAAATTTCATTAAACGATATTTTGACTCAAGGTCTAGGTGAAAGTCATGGACCACAGATTTGTGTATTATAGTTTTTGTCTTAAAACTCTTTGTAACAAGTCACTTAGATTAGAGAGGAGGTCTCTGGTCATATGAGTCAAAAGTTGTGAGCATCCGGTGTGAAAGCACTCAATTCGAATTAGGATGATACAAACATTTTATATATGGGCTTGATCACTAACTGGATAAGATGAGTAGTTTTCATGTAGTAACCTTAAAGATTGACACTCATCTCGGACTAGGATGATACAAACATTTTATATATGAGTGTGATCACTGTCAGTATAGGTGCATTGCATAATCACATAAGTTTTAAAGCCTTGTGATAAAAAAATTATGTGATAGCTACTCGGATGAGAAATAGCTACACAAATCACAAAAATCAGGCTCAAAATTATGTGTGATTATGTAAGCTACATGAGATCGAAAGGAAAAACTCTCAATAAAAGTCTATGTGAGAGTCTGATGATTACATGCTAAGTGATTTGATGGTGTGACAGCTACTCATATGAGAAAGAGCTACCTATTAGAGTCACAGGTTGTAAATCATCTAAAGTTTTGATTTGTGGTTCATACATTTTCCAAAAAACATGAGCTATTTGATAACTAATTTAAAGGTTAACAATTGTTTTAATAAAAAAAATGTGGTTACACTACTGAGTTGATCTTGCATATTGGTGTATGACTTGTATACTGAATCACTAAAGTGGAATCGCATAAGTGGCATATGAACTTGGACTTAATGAATAATCCTTCTCTTTGGGTCTAATAGATTATTTTTTGGTGCCTAATAAATCTGACCCATGTGTAACTAATTCCTTTGTCAAAGTTGTGTCAATTAGGGTTTGTTATATCTCATCTTTTCCATCGAGTTTTCACCGTCAATTTCCAAACACTTGTGCGATTCCTGAAGACTTCGTCATGATGCGAACAAGAGCTCAAGCAGTGCTCAACAGTTGATCACTCCTCAAAAGCTAATGACATCGGCCATTGCAGCTACACGAACACATTGAAAAGCAAACAAAGCTCGTGAAAGGGAAAATTGATGTCAGACTATGATCTTGTTCAACAATAACAGTTATCGTCCGGGAAAAGATCCAATGCTGGAAACCGATCACTCCATTTAGGCTTTGGACTCTGAATTGGATTCTCCTAACGATCCCACTACCGAGCCTCAAGATGCACATTTTACCGATTCTGGTGATGAAGAATTTGAGTCCTCTCTAGCAGTCGATGAAGAATCTGATGTTGCAAAAGCTGACAGTCAAAGATACGTATCAAATCACCAAGCCGTTCAAGACAGAGACATCTTTCACCCTCATCTTCTTGGTATTAAGTCCAAGGTCAAGCCATTTAGTGATATCTTCCTAACAAGAAAAACACTTGAAAATTTCAAAGAATTTCAGGGACGAAACTTCTTTGATCAAAAACAGCTTCCAAGAAACGAATCGCGCTTCAATGAAGTTTGGGAGATTGTTACCGAGGCTGGGTTGCTACACACTATAAGTGACATTCGATCCTATTCACCTTCGGTTGTTTGAGAATTTATGGCTAATTTAGTCTCTAGAGAATCTCGTGAGGGTATGACAGTGGTTTATGTCCATGGACAAATTTTTGAAATCTCTCCAAAATTGATCAATGCGGTGTATCAAATTCCCTTTGAAACCAATCGATATGCTCGCAAACGTGTAGATCTTGATAAGGCAGCACTTGCATTCTCTGATGGTCATAAAAACCGATTCAAAGGACTCAAGTCCAAACACCTTACGATCACTAACAATGTTTTGCACTCTATCATCTGCACCAACTGGATTCCGTCAACAAATAAAAAAAGATGGTCAGTGAACGTGTCCGGTTAATGTATCTTCTTCGTGCCAAAAATAAAATAAATTTTGGGGAGTTGATTTATCATAAGATGCCGGAGCACGCTGTGAGTTATGTTAAGGTACATAAGCAGATTTACTATTCCAATATGATATTTCAGATTCTTGAGTTTCATATACTATTCCATCCTCGATCACAAGACCTCCCATTGACTACCAAACCATCACTGTTTGCCTATGATCCAAAGGCAGGCCGACGTTTTGCTGAAGCAAATGACACAGAATCTGCTACACTTAATGGGTGACTTAAACTCCTAGCTGCTGATTTCTCTCGCTCCATTCAAGAGATTTTGCTCAAGTTTCAAGGTAAGTTGACTTTTTCTCTCTATCCTTCTATGTTACTTGTAATATTTATCTAAATATGCACTCAAGAAGGGGGAAAATATGAAGTTTAAAGTAGCAGTGATGAAGGTGAAGAAGGCGAGGCAGTCGCAGCGACTAGAGATGGAGAAGAGAGTGGTGGTTTTGTAGAATTCTGATTAGTGTGATTATGTAGAAAACTCGGTCTTAGGTAGTGAATCACTGATGTAGTTCAGAAGTGTGCTAGACACTTTAGACTCTAGGCTGTATTAGTCAACTTTTTTTATTTAGAACTTGACTAATGTTGACTAATATGTTTTTCTAAAAAACCTTCGAAATGTTAATCAGATTTTTGGTTGAATGCATGGTATCTTTTGCTATATCGTTTGGCATGTGTTCCTGGTTGGTACTGTGTGAGTTTCAGGTTGCGTGAGGTCATATATTCAGATAAAAAAGGGGAGAATGTTGAGTCCAAAAGTCTAGAACATGACATGGACTTTTGGCAAGTGAAATATCATGAGATATTGATTGTTACAAAAGAAAAAGGAATTTAACTAATATGCTATTAGAAAAAGATATTAGTTGAAGAAAGGAAGAGAAAATCTAGAAGAAGCATATGGAAGATATTCTTTGAAGGAAGATTTTGCATGTGATGTTAAAATCTCGTTGAAGAAATAAACGAGAGTTTTATGCATTCAAGAAAACAAAAACACAAAACAAAAACTGAGACTTGATTTCTATGAGAAAGAAAAGAAGATCTAGTCTATGTTTAGGGTTCATTGGTGAGTGAACAAAGAATAGTGCATCACAACTGTTGTTGTGAAGTTAATTGGGTAGATTAGGAATTGGTCAGCATCAAATCCGTATGTGGATGTTGAATCAGATTGATTAAAAAACCTTTGTAAAAGTTTTTTAAGTGATTTCTAATAAGAATTGTGGTTTAATAAACGCTTGGTTATTCGTTAAGCGTCATATATGTGTCTTAGACATTTCAATTTTCACCTGATGTAAATTATATTATAAATAACATGTTTTTTGTAAAAATAACAAGTTTAGTTAATATATATATATATATAATATTGTCGTTACTCTAGTAAAATAGATAGTTCATGAATATTGATGTGATTTTGGATGTAATACGAAAGATAAAATGAATATTTGATAGTTCTTATAATCTTACGATTGTTTATTGTTGACTCAAGACTTAACAATTAGGTTAGGTCTTTGATCTTGTGAGTTTAAGCTTAGGAGATCTCAAGAAGAATTTCATATATCTTTTTAGAGTAATTACATGCGTATTTATACTAAGAATACATGGTAAAACCCTAATTACATGTTTTAACCTAATGGGCTTCGAGCTGGAAAGCCCAGCTCGTCAGATCGGCCCAACTTAGCTTCAGGACTTCTAGGTTGCCCTTGGTTCTTCAGGTTGTCGCCCACCTAGGCCTTCAGCTGAAATGGGCATTTGGGCAGGTGCTAAATCTGATATCAATAGTTAGTCCCCCCAGGTCGGCGAAGGCGCAGCAAGTCGTCGATTGAGCTTCCATAATTAAAATTTTATTTCGGCTGAAGTGCATTTAATGCTTCGTAGCCTTTTGCGAATTGTTTTCGTAGGGGAAACTAGAACGTCGCACATTTACAGATTACCACGTGCAATGATTTCGTATCTCGGTAACCTCATCTTCAAGGGGTATAAATACCCCCTCGCACCATCATTGTTATACTTCACTTTTTCTAGAATTTCCTTCGCAGGTACAATTGCTCTCCCTTCTCTCTTCTTTCTCTTTCTAGAATTTTCAGCTCGGCGAGTTATTTGTAACAGCTCAGTAACTTTGCCAATATTAAACTATGTCTACCTCCCATGTGAACCCTAATGAGTCTTCTGCTTCTCGCAACGATCTAAATGCCGCCGACCTAGAGGATTCCCTTGAAGAAAAAGCTCCCCTAGTTCGTGTACATCAACTTCAAGCCTAAGTACAAGCTGATAAACACGAGTTCAAACACAAAGATCCACGGTTGGAAAGGAAAATATTTTTTCTTAAAGGTCGTCCCGGAGTGTGTCGGCGACGTAGGAAGGATAGTGAAAAGGAAATGGGCAGATACCTTCGGTAGATACCACCTAGGAAAGCCGAGCTGACACCTGGAAAAATCTGACGATTCTCACTCAAGTTTGTTTTGTTATTTGCAGAGCTGCATTTTAACTCTGGTCCATTTCCGCTGAACTTTCTTGAAGACTTTGCGGGGATTCAAGAGGCAATAATCTACCACATCGATCAATTCGACCTCGAGCGTATCCAGCAGAGCATCCCATTTATTAACTCAGGGGAGGTTATGCAGGTAACCACTGTTATTTAGAGGAATATCCATCTAACTGTGAGTTAATACTTTTCAGCCAGTTGGGAGCTCAATAAATTTCCTGTTAAGAAAAACAAGAGAATGGGACGTCCAAAACCTATAGTCGATTATACTGCCGAGTTAGAGCAATCAGCTTCGAGCTTGAAGAGGAAACAAGAGCAAACATCTAGTTCTGCGGGCAGCGAAGACCCTTGTCCTGCGCTGGTAACTAAGAGGAGACGCCAATCCAACTAGGATCGTGAAACTCGTGAAATGGTGGTCATCGACTCGGGAGAAGAGCCGAATTTAGCCATTGTTCAAACTGAGGAACATGGATCAAGGGAAGAGGTCCCTGCTGAGGAACAAACAACAAATGAGGGTGTTTCTGCAGGGGAACACCAACAAACAGAAAATGCTCCTGAGGAGCAACAGGAAGTTTCTGTTGTGAGAATAACTTTAGGGACAAACCCTTGTCACTGACCTGACAATTCCACCATTTGCTCTCACTGATGGAATTCCAACAGTCTCTTAGATTATGGGAGAAATGACTGGGTATATAGATCCCGTATATGGTGGTTTAGAGACCTTCGCCCAAGAACTACCTCATCTTCTTGGCGCAGGTGGTGATGATGAGGATGAGGGAGAGGAGAAATAAGAGGAGGATGAGGCTGCAAATCCTCAGGATATCAAGGGAGGAAGCTCCCAGTCGGCGAGGCAGGCAACTTGCTGGGGAGCTGGGCATTCTCATTCACGCACAGAGGCGTGTCGTTCACGCAAGATAGGCAGGCGTGCGCGGGTTTAGTGAATCGCCTTGGGGCCAACGGTCTCATCATCCCTACTGTAGATTGGCTGATGGCACCTAAAATTTATGAAGCTCTATCACGGCAAGCTTGCCAGGTAGGTCCTCTTCTTATCTTTCTTCTTCTTTGTTGGTGAAATCGTATAAGTTTTAACTCCCATATTTGTTTAATATGCAGACTTTGGTAATGACCAACAAGCTCGTCGTTTTTATGAAAATAAACTCCAAGCCTTGTCCGGTAATGAGGACGAGCTGGTTAGGCTGTCGAAGCTGGTTGACCAAGGCTAGAAATGCATAGCCGAAGATCGGCTGAAGCTGAATAAATAAGAGGAGGTGATCAAACAGCTGACTACCCAGGTAGCTGTCATTAAGAGGATGCTAAGAGACACTACGGCATCTGCTACCAAAGACCTTGCCGCTCTGAGGGCTGAAATCAAAGGCACCTACAAGTTTGCTATGGTGGAGCTCGTTAATCAGCAGGCAGCTCGGGACCAAGCAGATTCTGAGTTCTTCGAGCTGTGAGAGACTTATGTTGCTCTCGAGAAATTGCATGAGAGCGAGATGAAAAGGCTCTGTCTTTCCCGAGCTTCGCAAATCGTGTTAACACGGCGAGAGACTCAGGTTGAGTGTGCAACAAAGCTCGAGAACCTTCAGCGTCATGTGGAGGACCGAGACAAGGTCGATCCTATTATCAAATCCTATTCCCAAGTTAAAGGGACTCTCCCGGCCTACATTTAATGAGCACGGCTCAAACTTAATTCGGTCCACCCCCGGAAGCTTTGATGCTCCTGCCGAGGTTCTGCTTGCTACTCCAGCAACGCCGAGGGTGTAGCTGTTCCTTTGGAGCAGCTTTCACGGTTTTCTTAGGTTTAGGGTCGGTCTGCCTTGTACCTCTTGTGTTCCTTTAGGGGTAGTTTGTCGTTTTTCTTGGGATTAGGATTTTGCCTTATTTGTCGGCGGTCGAGCTTGTTGTTTTTAGAAGGATTTATGTTTCCTTATTCGTTTATCTATTAGGTCGCCATTGTTTCTCTTTGCGAACCATGTAATGTTCGTACTTTTTGATAATGGAAATAGAGCCATATCTTAGCAAATTATTTTGCTATATTTGTCGTGTTTCGCATTCCTAGCTCGGTAAACGTGCCTATCTTAGCTAACACTTAACAAGAATGAAAAATATTTGATCTCGCTATGTTGGTTCTTTGTGAACCAGATTTTGGCTCTTTTATTGTTGAGGAAGTATGTGGCTAAGGTAAATGGATGTTTCTCTAGTCCTTGTAAGAACTGAACATTCACTCGATCAAAAGCCAAAAAGAGGCGACCTGTATATCGTCCTTTTTGACAAATAATCGATCGACAAAAACTTTAGTTTTGTCAAATACTCTTGGTAGGAGTACGCGAGTCTGAACTCGGCTTCTTGGTGGAGTCTTATGCTAAAATGTTGTAATTTTGCACACGCCCAATACTCGTCTTTAGGAGTACGCGAGTCGGAGCTTGGCTTTGAAATGGAGACTTAAGCTTTAATGTTGTGACTTTGCACGTGTTCAGTGCTCATCTTTAGGAGTACGCGAGACGAATCTCGGCTTTTTTAATCGTCTTAGGATCCATAATGAGAAAACTTTGATCTCGTCAACATTCCTATCTAGCATAGGATATGTGCGAGTTGTTGGTCGGCTTTTTGTATATATATTTTTAAAGATAGTTGGTACATTAGATACTTCAGTACTATGAAAAATGCCGAGATTGGTTCGGAGATCATTGAACCTGTGATCAAGATGGTTTTTATTAATTGAAATAGCTGCACCCAGTGGGTTGCCTACGTACCCTGGTAACAGGGATCAAGTCAATTCGTAGTTCACGGTACAATGGAACCTAAGAATAAAATCTCTTAAGTTTTGTAGCGTTCCAGGAGTTTGGGATTGGCGTTCCGTCTTTAGCTTTCAGCTTGTACACTCCTGGTTTAACTATCTTGGATACTTTGTATGGACCTTCCCACCGAGCTCCCAGTTTATCGGTGTTTTCTTCTGCTATGTTTGCCTAGGTCATGCGTAAGACTAGGTATCCTACTTTGAACCTTCTCTGTTTCACGCCTTTGTTGTAGTATCACATTGTAGCTTGTTGATAGGCTTTTATCCATAATAGCGCTCTGTCTCGTATCTCCTTGATGTCGTCGAGTGAGTCAAGGAGCATTATGTTGTTGGTGGCTTCGTTTTCTGGCAGCTTGTCTTGGCGTAAACTGAATACTGCTGCTTTGGATGGTGCTAAGGCTACGATTCCGTATGCTAAGGAGAAAGGTGTCTGATTGGTGGATTGTCGAGGTCTAGTTTGGTAGGACCATAAGATGGCGTCTAGTTCGTCGACCCAAAGTCCTTTTTTTGAATCGAGACGTTTCTTGAGTCCGTCAACTATAGATTTGTTGATTACTTCAGCTTGCCCATTCGCTTGTGAATACCTCGGCGTAAAGTGGTTTAATCGGATATTCCACCTAGAACATGAGTAATAAGTAATCTGTTAGTGTTAAATAATGTAGTTCGGCTAAAGGTGCGACTGGTTCGCGGTCCACTTATCACAGAACAATTTTACTGTCTTTGCACAGAAATTGGTGCCGTTGTCAGTCATGATTTTGTACGGGATGCCGTGCCGGCAGATTATATTTTTCCATATGAAGTCATGCACCTACATTTCTCATAAAACATAGGTCGTTAACGACTTTGTGTATTTTTTGGATTTTACCGAACTGGAAGTCCATGGTAGTTTAGACATGAAACCTGTTTGGCCTTGAACGCCGTATAGGATTCTGCTTCTAACCGTTTGGTGAAGTAATCAGTCATTACTAGCTGGAAATTGTGCTTGTTTGTTGCAATCGGGAAAGGTCCTACTACATCCATTCCCCATTTCATGAATGGGTAGGGGTTTGCCGAAGCGTTTAGTGGTTCGGTGGGTGCATGATTGGTCGGTCCGTGTCGTTGGCACATCTCGCATTGTTTGGTGAACTCCTGGCTATCGCGCAGCATCGTCAGCCAGTAGTGTCCGTGCTTCTTTATTCTTAGAGTTAGGTAGCGTCCTCTAGAATGACTCCCGCCAGCTCCTTCATGAAGCTCGGCAAGGACTTGCTGCACATTGTCTCCGTTGATGCACCGTAGCAGGATTCCTGAAGAAAATCGTTTGTACAGTTGTCCATGTATAATGGTATATCTTGGGCCTTTGATTCGAAGTCGCCGTGCTACCCATTTTTCTTCTGGTTCTTTTCCTGTAACGATATAATCTGCTATCTCGGTGTGCCAGTCAGATTTTCCGTGCTCGCCTTGTTCCTTATTAAAAGAGATTAGTTCGTCGATAGCGTTAGCCATCATGGTAGTGATGCTTGGTGAGGTTATTAGTCCATAGGGATTTTTCGCTTCAATTCGAGCTCGTTAGTGGATGCTATGTTCGCCAATGAGTCGGCGAGCTGGTTCTCGTTTCTCAAGATTTTGGTGAGCTCAAAGCTGTTGGACTCGCCTACTTTTTCGTGAACCATTTGGTGGTATTGTAGCATCTGATCATTCATCGCGGCATATTCTCCGCTAAATTGGCTGGTAACAAGCTGAGAGTCGCAGAAGGCGTGTATGCGCAAGGTGGGTGACTCGAGTCGGACACCTGCACCTGACCCGTGCTTCCTTCTTGAGCCATCGACATAAAGGTTCCATGTTTCTGGTGGAGGTGTGCTATTTGCTCCAGGTGGGATCTCGGCTATGAAATCTGCGAGGACCTGGGACTTGGAACATGTACGATTTCAATATTCCACGTCGTATTCGCTGAGCTCGACTGCCCATTTGGTTAACCTGCCAGACTGGTTTGAGCTATGGTGTATGGTTCGAAGCGGCTGGTTACTGAGCACGACGATGGTGTGTGATTGGAAGTAGGGTCGTAATTTTCGGGCTGCATATACTATTGTTAGAGCTATCTTTTCAATGGTCGGGTATCGCGTCTCAGCATCATTTAGCAACTTGCTGACGTAGAAGATTGGTTTTTGCTCTCCTTGGTTTCTTTCACAAGGACGCCACTGATGGCTACCTCGGAGACTGCGACGTACAGGTAGAGGATTTTGCCATCTTCTGGTTTGGCAAGCATAGGGGGCGTTGTTAAGTATGATTTGAGCTCGTCGAATGCGACCTGGCATTTTTGATCCCATTCGAAGCACTTGTTTCCTTAAGGATCTGGTAAAAGGGTAAACTTTTTTCGGTTGATCGGGAGATGAATCTATTCAGCGTGGCGATGCGACCTATAAGGTTTTGTACTGCTTTTTCATCCTTGGTGCTGGCAGGTTGAGGATAGCTCCTATCTGCTTGGGGTTTGCTTCAATCCCTCTCTTAGTTATGATGTACCCCAGAAATTCGCCTGATGTGACTTGGAAGGTACACTTAGCTGGATTAAGTTTCATTCCATAGAGGTTGAGTGTTTCGAAACATTTCTCCAGGTGTTGCACGTGGTCCTAAACATCGGCAGAGTTAAATAGCATGTCGTTGATGTAAACTTCCATGGACTTGCCGATCTTGTTAGCAAAAATTTTGTTCACCAAGCGTTGGTAGGTGGCTCGTGTGTTTTTGAGTCCGAAGGGCATCACCTTGTAGCAGTAGGTTCCTTTATCTGTGATGAAGGCCGTTTTTTCCCCAATTTGTGTGATGCATCATAATCTGGTTATATCCTGAAAAATCATCCATAAAAGATAAGAGCTTGTTGCCTATTGTGGCTTCTACAAGCCTATATATCGGAGGTAAGAGAAAACTGTCTTTTGGACACGCCTTGTTGAGATCAGTGAAATCGACGCATACACGCTATTTGTCGTTCTTCTTTTTGACGACGACTGGGTTAGCCAACCATTCTGGGTATCTGACCTTGGCGATTGAACCGGCTTTGTGGAGTTTTTCTACCTCATTCATTGACTGCATGAGAGCGTTCCGTTCCTAGTTTGAGATTTTTTGCTTTATTGGCTTGTAGGTTGGGTCGACGTTTAGCTCGTGACAGGTGATTGAAGGGTCAATTCCCTTCATGTCATCCATGGTCCAGGCGAAAGTGCTGGCATTCTTCCTTAGTAGCGAGATTAATTTAGCTTTGATGTTTTCGGCCAGCTCTTTCCCGATTCCTGTAGTTTGGTTTGGGTGCTCGGCGTGAATACTAACTTGTTCGACTTTGTCTAGCTATGGTGTAGAGTTATAGGTCGGCTGAAAGCTTTCGGTTTTCTCTGATACCTGCAAGATTCGCATACGGTGTTCTATTAGGAAACATGTCCGACCTACGCGTTGATTTCCCTTAATCGTCCACGTTCCCCTGCCTGTAGGGAATTTGATGCACTGGTGGTAGGTCGAAACCACTGCCTTCATGGAAGAATGCCATGGTGTACCTAAGATTACATTGAACGCTGAGTTCTGTTCCATTACGACGAATTTGACCATATGGGTGGAACTCCCAGCCTGAACAGGCAACTTGATCGTTCCAGTTGAAGAGACGGTTTCGCCACTGAAACCTGTGAGTGTTTTGCTGCCGTCTTTGATTAGGTCAGCGCTGATTCCCATGTTGTCTAGCGTTTCTTTAAAAATGATATCCACCAAGCTTCCTGTATTGACTAGTATTCTAGCCACCTCCCTGTTTGTGATGACCAGATCGATAACTAGGAAGTCGTTGTGAGGTTGACTTAATCCTTTTAGGTCGGCATCTCCGAACTCAATTGGTTGGGAGGTCGGTGTAATGTCCGTTTGTTCCTTTTGTGCAGTGACAACTCGTCATTTGGAGTTTCGGATAGATCTCACTGAATCATTGCAGAAAGTTAAACCACCCATGATCACGTTGACTTCTCTTCTTGGTAGTGATCCTTCCGTAGCTCGGTAATCAGGGCTACGATCTTGAGTTCGAGTGGGGGGTTTCATATCATCGATAGTATGCGAGCTCTTTTCCCGAGCTGTGCTGACGTGGTGGGCTTTGTCCTTTGTGGCCGAATTATGCCACGAGTTTCCGCTCTGTCTTAGATCGTTGTACCTACTTTTGTTAGTATTAATCTCACTGTCCTGAAATTTCGTTAACAAGATAGCCTGTAAGTGACGACAGCCTGCGGTTTTGTGCCCGCTTTGTTTGTGGAAATCACAGTATGCTTCCGGGTCATCGTCGGAAGGTGGAGGTTGTTCTGTGTTCTTCCCACTTTCGGTGATCACGTAGGTAGCGTGACCTCGTTTGTCTGTTGAGTAGTGCTGCCTAGGCTCCCGAGGAATCTCGTCCCTATCTCGGCTTGGTTTCGCGACGTGGTGTTTCTTGGACATCGCAACATGCTCTTCCTCTATTTCAATGAACTTGTTGGGTCTATGGAGTGCGTCTTCTAGTGTTTGTGGTGGATTGATGAGTAACTCATCCTTGAACCTTGAATTAAACCAAAGAGCTTTCCGTAGAGAGGCAATTGCTCCTTCGTCGTTAATTACTATCCGAGATACGACTCCCTTGAACCTGTCAATGAAGTCCTTTAATGATTCGCCTTCTTTTGCTGAGATAGCATCCATAGGTCGGTTATCGAAGCTTTCTTCGCGATGTACATTGAGTAATGCTTAATGAATACGGTTGAAAGTTGCTGAAAGCTGTTGATAGTTCCAGGTTCTAAGCGGGAGAACCAGTCCAGTGCTGATCCTGATAAATTTTCAACAAAGAGTTAGCACAAACCTGCATATCGTTCTTCTGGGGAGAATTAAGCTCGTGCCATGGCGATGGTGAAAGCTGTTAGGTACTGGACCGGATCGCTCCTACCATCATATCCTGTGAACTCGATTTTGGCAGAGTGCCGAACTAAGACATCGGTGACCCTCTTGGAGAATGGCGTCCTTTGCGTCTCTTATATAGCACCAAGAATGTCAGGAGCCGAGCTGGTGGCTTGGTGTACTTGCGAGCTCATTAATTTTAATTGTTCGCGAATGTTTTGGATTTTGGTGCTTTTTTGATTAATCTCGTGGTCATTACTCCGATTGATTCTTCCTGCAAAAGAGATTGTAAGATCGTCCAGCTAGATAGTCCCCACATTCGGCGCCAACTGTTGAATCAAGACTTAACAATTAGGTTAGGTCTTTGATCTTGTAAGTTTAATCTTAGGAGATCTCAAGAAGAATTTCATATACCTTTTAAGAGTAATTACATGGGTATTTCTACTAAGAATACATGCTTAAAACCCTAATTACATGTTTTAACATAATGGACTTCGAGCTGGAAAGCCCATCTCGTCATATCGGCCCAACTTAGCTTCAGGCCTTCTAGGTCGCTTGTGGTTCTTCAGGTCGTCGCCCACCTGTGCCTTCAGCTGAAATGAGATTTTGGACATGTGCTAAACCTGATATCAACATTTATATTTTTTTTCTTAACATTACAAAGTACAATTATATTTTCTGTGTAGGGATGTTAATAGTGGGTTTTTACCCAACGGGTACCCATTACCCTACTTCAAACATTAAGCCCAGTACCTATCCGTTATCATTAAATATATATAGGGTACTACCCGAGTGGGTTTTATTTATTTAGGGTATCACATGGGTTTACCCTATTGGGTAGTGGGTACCCAAAAGACACAAAGCAAAAAAAAGTTTTTATATGAAGCTTCAACTCGACAATCACTAAAT